>PISX010034862.1:0-13511 GCA_004024625.1 Mellivora capensis
TGTGAGGTGATATCTCATTGTGGTTTTGATTTGTATTTCCCTGATGCCGAGTGATGTGGAGCACTTTTTCATGTGTCTGTTGGCCATCTGGATGTCTTCTTTGCAGAAATGTCTGTTCATGTCCTCTGCCCATTTCTTGATTGGATTATTTGTTCTTTGGGTGTTGAGTTTGATAAGTTCTTTATAGATTTTGGACACCCGCCCTTTATCTGATATGTCTTTTGCAAATATCTTCTCCCATTCTGTCAGTTGTCTTTTGGTTTTGTTAACTGTTTCCTTTGCTGTGCAAAAGCTTGTGATCTTGATGAAATCCCAATAGTTCATTTTTGCCCTCGCTTCCCTTGCCTTTGGCGATGTTCCTAGGAAGATGTAGCTGCGGCTGAGGTCGATGAGGTTGTTGCCTGTGTTCTCCTCAAGGATTTTGATGGATTCCTTTCTCACATTGAGGTCCTTCATCCATTTTGAATCTATTTTCATGTGTGGTGTAAGGAAATGGTCCAATTTCATTTTTCTGCAAGTGGCTGTCCAATTTTCCCAACACCATTTATTGAAGAGGCTGTCTTTTTTCCATTGGACATTCCTTCCTGCTTTATCGAAGATTAGTTGACCATAGAATATACCACATCTTCTTTATCCATTCATCTGTTGATGGACATCTAGGTTCTTTCCATAGTTTGGCTATTGTGGACATTGCTGCTATAAACATTCAGGTGCACGTGCCCCTTCGGATCACTATGTTTTTATCTTTAGGGTAAATGCCCAGTAGTGCAATTGCTGGGTCATACGGTAGCTCTATTTTCAACTTTTTGAGGAACGTCCATGCTCTTTTCCAAAGTGGTTTCACCAGCTTGCATTCCCACCAACAATGTAGGAGGGTTCCTCTTTCTCCGCATCCACGCCAGCATCTGTTATTTCCTCACTTGTTAATTTTAGCCATTCTGACTGATGTGAGGTGGTATCTCATTGTGGTTTTGATTTGTATTTCCCTGATGCCGAGTGATGTGGAGCACCTTTTCATGTGTCTGTTGGCCTTCTGGATGTCTTCTTTGCAGAAATGTCTGCTCATGTCCTCTGCCCATTTCTTGATTGGATTATTTGTTCTTTGGGTGTTGAGTTTGCTAAGCTCTTTATAGATTTTGGACACTAGCCTTTTATCTGATATGTCATTTGCAAATATCTTCTCCCATTCTGTCAGTTATCTTTTGGTTTTGTTAACTGTTTCCTTTGCTGTGCAAAATCTTTTGATCTTGATGAAGTCCCAATAGTTCATTTTTACCCTTGCTTCCCTTGACTTTGGAGTTGTTCTTAGGAAGAAGTTGCTGCAAATGAGGTCAAAGAGGTTGCTGCCTGCGTTCTCCTCAAGGATTTTGATGGATTCCTTTCTCACATTGAGGTCCTTCATCCATTTTGAGTCTATTTTCATGTGTGGTGTAAGGAAATGGTCCAGTTTCATTTTTCTGCATGTGTCTGTCCAATTTTCCCAACACCATTTGTTGAAGAGACTGTCTTTTTTCCATTGGACATTCTTTCCTGCTTTGTCAAAGATTAGTTGACCATAGAGTTGAGGGTCTATTTCTGGGCTCTCTATTCTGTTCCATTGATCTATGCTAACAAACAATTCTTATACTTACAATGATCTCCTTGCTCATAAAAGTGTTTCAGCAACTTGTGACACTATTCATCCGTTCTCATGAAATACTGCATCCTTTTCCCATCTAGATTCTACTCACACACGCTTTTACATCATTCTCCCATTCTTTCTAGGTTTTCTCTCTTTTTCCTTTATAGCTCCATCCAATGGATCAGCTGCAGAACAACTTCAGTCCTCAATAAATTCTTTCCTCCTGGACAGTAGCATCTATTCTTTAGATTAGTCACCACTAGATACAAATGATGACTATTTGGTCTCTGAGATGTAATCGAGTATTTCTAGCTTGTTTCTCATATCTTGAAGACATCTTTAGCTCAGACTTCTGGTAGAAGACTCGCATCTTTACCCCAATTTAATCCTTTCCCATGATGTCTTTCTCTCTCTGGATGGCACTACAACCATCCCGTGGCACAATTTTGGGCCACAAAAGTTACTCTCAACAATGATTTTATTTCCCACCACAGCCTATCCATTATATAATCCTTGTTTTACCTTCTCAGTATGTTCCCAGTATGTCCTGCTGACTCAGTCTTCCTCATTCCTCATAGCTGGCTGCCATCTTTACTTGAGTGAACAACTGCAGTATTCTCCTAATTGACCACCCCTTTTTATTCTCACCTTTCCATGCATCCTTTACACACAAGTCAGAGGGATCTTTTAAAAGCACACAAAAAATCATGTCACTCCTTTTTAAAACTCACTTCATGTAGGATCAAACCCCAAATCCATAAATCAATTAGTACTTGCTTGGGTTATCTCATGTTTTGCTCTCCAGCTTCATCTATTACAAAGTCACCATTATTCTGGCCACATCAGATTTCTT
Organism: Mellivora capensis; assembly: GCA_004024625.1. Taxonomy (NCBI): domain Eukaryota; kingdom Metazoa; phylum Chordata; class Mammalia; order Carnivora; family Mustelidae; genus Mellivora; species Mellivora capensis. The sequence goes on from PISX010034862.1 coordinate 2,475, forward strand.
TCAATTTTTAAAAGATTTTATTTATTTATTTGATACACAGAGAGAGTACAAGCAAGGGGAGTGGCAGTCAGAGGGAGAATCAGGGTTTCTGCTAATCAGGGAGCCTGATGTGGGACTCAGTCCCAGGACCCTGGGATAATGACCCAAGCCGAAGGTAGATGCCCAACTGACTGCACCACCCAGGTGCCCTTCTTTTAGTTTTTTAAAGTCACGGTGCCACTTTGGAGCAAAGGCTTTGCACATATTCCCTCTCCTTGAACCATTCTTGTTTTTCTTGATGCAAAAATATGTAGGTCTTCAGATCTCAGTTCGTGTGTCCATTCCTCCAAGAAACCCTCTCTTCCTGCTTAGATTTGGTAGGCTCTCTTGTTTTTCACTCTGATTGCTCCCGTGCCTTTCCTGTAGAGCAATTGTCAGAGTCACTTACTCTTGGTTTTCACTGTTTGATTAGTGCCAGTCTCCCCTCTGGGTGTCAGCTTAACAGGCACCATGTTGTTTTTTCCCTCTAATGTATCCCCAGCATTTCACACAGGGCTAGGCACATAGACTAAATGCCTAATACATAATTGCTGCATGACTGATTAAATTGAATGAATAAACTTCAGCTGCAGAAGGTGCATGAACTGTCATGCTCACCAATCTCTTTCCAATTTTCCAAGTGGTCAGTTTACTAGAAAGTAAATTTTCTAGTGAGCAAATAAGTGAGTGAATAAATGAATGAATGAATTGACTGACCACTAGGGGAGTAAAACAGCCAAATAAACTACTGATTAGTTTAGGATGCTCCTTTCTTTTGTGAATTTCAAGATAACACTCCTCTGTGTAGTCTTATTACTGACCATCACATCTTATTAAGACCCATATAGTTCCTTATGAGTCAAGAGCATCATATAGATCATAGTTCTCAGACTGAAGCAAGTCTGGAATGAAATGCCAGCTCTCTCAAGTGTTTGCTATGTTAACTTGGTCAAATCATATATGTATTTATTTATTTTAAATATTTTATTTATTTATTTGATGGAGAGAGAGCGCGAGTGCACAAGCAGGGAGGAGGGGCAAAGGGAGAGGGAGAAACTGGTTCCTCACTGAGCCAGGAGTCTGACGTGGGGCTTAATCCCAGGACCCTGGGATCATTACCTGGGCCAAAGGCAGATGCCCAAATGACTGAGCCACCTAGGTGCCCCTAAAATTTTTAGATCACCCATTGCCACCTTCCTCTTTTCCTACACATGAGACAGTTTTCTTAGGTTACCTCAATCAGTACTTATTACTTGCTTCCATGTGTGGGTTTTTGGGTAGCTCATGCTTTGGTGGTGGGGGGCTGAACACCTCCCACACACATTGTAGATGTTGGTTCAGCCAAGGATGGGGAATATACCAAGCAGGAGCTAATGTAGTATCTCTCAGTATAGCTGATTCCATCACACAAGCAGAGGGATCAGGACATACATCCTGAAACAGATAGGTCATTTTTTTCTGTAGCACATTTAACTGCTCTTATCTTCCATAACTTGGGGGTTAGGAAATGTAGGGAGTTGGGACTTCTGGGGAAGGCCAGGGTCTCACATAATATAATCCGATATTGCCTTTTGATCTTACTCTGACATATTCATCTGGCAGGTAAATTTTGTGATTGAAGCCTTCTTAAATTTCTTATTTCTTTTTTTTAAAGGAAACTTTAAAAAATATTTTAAAATCTATTTGAAAGAGATAGAGAGCATGAGTGGGACGAGCAGAGTGAGAGGGAGAGAGAATTTCAGGCAGACTCTGAGCTCAGCATGGAGCCCAATGTGGGGCTCATTCTCATGACCCTCATCATGACATGAGCTGAAACCAAGACTCATCATGTAGCTGACTGAGCCACTAGAAACCCAAAGGAAACTTTAAAATTATCTTTCTGTAGTGTTTTATATAATTTCCAAAATATTATCTTTTCTAGGTTAATTAAAAAGTCTTTTAAATTATACTTTCTTATCCCATGGAAATTTGGAGCTATTATTATCTGCGCCATTGAGAGGATAAACAAGACTTCCTTGTGTGTGTTTCAAGAAATTCACCATGTCAACAATGTGAAAGAAGTCAACTATGGGGGCGTCTGGGTGGCTCAGTTGGTTAAGCGGCTGCCTTCAGCTCGGGTCATGATCCCAGCGTCCTGGGATCGAGTCCCACATTGGGCTCCTTGCTCGGCAGGGAGCCTGCTTCTCCCTCTGCCTCTGCCTGCTGCTCTGTCTGCCTGTGCTCACTCTCTCTGACAAATAAATAAATAAAATCTTAAAAAAAAAAGAAGTCAACTATGTTTGACACTCAAGATCTGCAAGATCTGGAATTCTCTGTGTCCTTCAGTGTGCTCAGAAAACTTTCATCATATAAAGGGTCAGCTGTGGCCCAATTTCTTGGTTACTCTTGGTTACACCCTTTTCTGAGGCCTCTTCTTCCTACAAAGACTCTTCCAGACTGAACATCTATGAGCAGGAAAACCCAGCTCAACGGATTTTCCTACTGATTTTCCATTCCACAAGAATGGAAATGTTCACACCACGGTCTGGATTTTGTAATTTCTTTGTTCTGTTTTCTGTGTGTTTAGTTATTTACCCATTGAAAGTTATTATTTTTCTCATTAAGCCCAAGGCAGAAATCAAGAGAGACACAGGTTTCACTTTCATTGAGATTTCAGGAGGAAATAAAGTGATTTTTTTGTAGCTAGAGTTGACTCAGAGGCTGAAAGATATCTATAATACATGTGTCTATAACTGGATAATTGAAATATAAACCATTTTACAGACTCATCTTACTTCCTTCTCACATGATGATGCAGATAGTTTGAAAACTCAGATAATGACATCTATACTTTAGGCTTTGTGGACCAGTATATTAGCCAGGGTTGTCCAGAGGGATAGAACCAACAGGAAACACACACACACACACACACACACACACACACACACACACACACACGTTTTTTTAAATTTATTTATTTATTTGTCAGAGAGAGAGGGAGAGAGAACAAGCGAGCACAGGCAGACGGAGTGGCAGGCAGAGGCAGACGGAGAAGCAGGCTCCCTGCCGAGCAAGGAGCCTGATGTGGGACTTGATCCCAGGACGCTGGGATCATGACCTGAGCCAAAGGCAGCCGCTTAACCAACTGAGCCACCCAGGCGTCCCCACACACACGTTTTTATGTAGGGATTTATAATGAGGTATTGGCTCTCATGGTTATGCAGCTAAGTCCCACAGTCTGCTGTGTGCAAGCTGGAGACCCAGGAAAGACAGTGGTGTAGTTTGAAGGCCTGAGAACCTGAGAGATGATGCTATAGATTACACTGTGTGTCTGAGGGCCTAAGTACTGGGTGTGTGGAGGCTAGAAGATAGATGTCCCAGTCAAACCATCAGGTTGAGTTAATTCAACCTTCCACTATGTTTTTATTTTATTTAGGCCCTCAAGGGACAGGATGATGCCCATCCACATTGGAGAGGGCCTTCTGTTTTACTCAGTCCAAGTCAAATGCTAATCCCTTCTGGAAACATCCTTACAGATTCACCCAGAATTCATTTTTAACCAGCTATCTGACATCCTGTGGCCCAGTTAAGTTGACATATGAAATTAAGCATCACAGCTAAATCTATAAAGACAACTTAACTCTGCCATTGGAGCATGAGAACTACTATAGACACTCATAAATGATTGATGATAATGACTGTGGTTTATTTTTTAAGAGTAATTTTTTAAATTAATTTCATTTCTTTTCAGCATAACAGAATTCATAGTTTTACACCACACCCAGTGCTCCATGGAATGCGTGCCCTCCATAATACCCACCACCTGGCCCCCGCAACCTCCGACCCCCCACCCCTTCAAAACCCTCAGGTTGTTTTTCAGAGTCCATAGTCTCTCATGGTTCATCTCCCCCCCAATTTCCCTCCATTCACTTCTTCTCTCCATCTCCCCATGTCCTCTGTGTTATTTGTTATGCTCCACAAATAAGTGAAATCATATGATAATTGACTCTCTCTGCTTGACTTATTTCACTCAGCATAATCTCTTCCAGTCCCGTCCATGTTGCTACAAAAGTCGGGTATTTGTCCTTTCTGATGGAGGCATAATACTCCATAGTGTATATGGACAACATCTTCCTTATCCATTCGTCTGTGGAAGGGCATCTTGGTTCTTTCCACAGTTTGGCGACCGTGGCCATTGCTGCTATAAACATTGGGGTACAGATGGCCCTTCTTTTCACCACATCTGTATCTTTGGGGTAAATACCCAGTAGTACAATTGCAGGGTCATAGGGAAGCTCTATTTTTAATTTCTTGAGGAATCTCCACACTGTTCTCCAGAGTGGCTGCACCAACTTGCATTCCTACCAACAGTGGAAGAGGGTGCCCCTTTTTCCACATCCTCTCCAACACACGTTGATTCCTGTCTTACTAATTTTGGCCATTCTAACTGGTGTGAGGTCATATCTCAATGTGGTTTTCATTTGATTCTCCCTGATGGCTAGTGATGATGAACATTTTTTCATGTGTCCTATACCCATTTGTATGTCTTCATTGGAAAAGTGTCTGTTAATGTTTTCTTTTTTTTTGTGTGGGGGTGGACAGCTTTATTCAGAAAATAAACATAAATATATAATTTAGTTTGTGTGTATGTACTTATTTTTTTTTGAAATTCTTTTTGTTTTAATTTCTTTTAAGCATAAAAGATTTCAAACATAATTTTACACCACATCCAGTGCTCCATGCAATGCGTGCCCTCCAAAATACCCACCACCAGGCTCCTCCAACTTCCCACACCCCATCCCTTCAAAACCCTCAGGTTATTTTTCAGAGTCCATAGTCTCTCATGGTTCATCTCCCCCCCAATTTCCCTCAACTCCCTTCTCTCCATCACCCCATGTCCTCCGTGTTATTTCTTATGCTCTGCAAATAAGTGAAACCATATGATAATTGACTCTCTCTGCTTGACTTATTTCACTCAGCATAATCTCTTCCAGTCCCGTCCATGTTGCGACAAAAGTTGGGTATTCATCCTTTCTGATGGAGGCATAATACTGCATAGTGTATATGGACCACATCTTCTTTATCCATTTGTCTGTTGAAGGGCATCTTGGTTCTTTCCACAGTTTGGCGACCGTGGCCATTGCTGCTATAAACATTGGGGTACAGATGGCCCTTCTTTTCACCACATCTGTATCCTTGGGGTAAATACCCAGTAGCACAATTGCAGGGTCAGAGGAAGCTCTATTTTTAACTTCTTGAGGAATCTCCACACTGTTCTCCAGAGTGGCTGCACCAACTTGCATTCCCACCAACAGTGGAAGAGGGTTCCCCTTTCTTCACATCCTCTCCAACACATGTTGTTTCCTGTCTTGCTGATTTCGGCCATTCTAACTGGTGTGAGGTGGTATCTCAATGTGGTTTTAATTTGTATCTCCCTGATGGCTAGTGATGATGAACATTTTTTCATGTGTCTGATAGCCATCTGTATGTCTTCATTGGAGAAGTGTCTGTTCATATCTTCTGCCCATTTTTTGATGTGATTATCTGTTTTGCATGTGTTGAGTTTGAGGAGTTCCTTATAGATCCTGGATATCAACCTTTTGTCTGTACTGTTAGTTGCAAATATCTTCTCCCATTCCGTGGGTTGGCTCTTTGTTTTGTTGACTGTCTCCTTTGCTGTGCAGAAGCTTTTGATATTGATGAGGTCCCCAAAGTTCATTTTTGCTTTTGTTTCCTTTGCCTTTGGTGACATATCTTGAAAGAAGTTGCTGTGGCTGATATCAAAGAGGTTACTGCCTGTGTTCTCCTCTAGGATTCTGATGGATTCCTGTCTCACATTGAGATCCTTTATTCATTTTGAGTTTATCTTTCTGTACGGTGTAAGAGAATGTTTGAGTTTCATTCTTCTACATATAGCTGTCCAATTTTCCCAGCACCATTTATTGAAGAGACTATCTTTTTTCCACTGTATATTTTTTCCTGCTTTGTCAAAAATTATTGACCATAGAGTTGAGGGTCCATATCTGGGCTCTCTACTCTGTTCCATTGGTCTATATGTCTGTTTTGATGCCAGTACCATGCTGTTTTGGTGATCACAGCTTTGTAGTAAAGCTTGAAATCAGGTAATGAGATGCCACCAATTTTATTTTTGTTTTTCAACATTTCCTTAGCGATTCGGGGTCCCTTCTGATTCCATACAAATTTTAGGATTATTTGCTCCAGCTCTTTGAAAAATACCAGTGGAATTTTGATGGGAATGGCATTAAAAGTATAGATTGCTCTAGGTAGTGTAGACATTTTAACAATGTTTATTTTTCTGATCCAAGAACATGGAATGGTCTTCCATTTTTTTATGTCTTCTTCAATTTCTTTCATGAGTGTTCTGTAGTTCCTTGAGGACAGATCCTTTATCTCTTTGGTTAGGTTTATTCCCAGATATCTTATGATTCTTGGTGCTATAGTAAATGGAATCGATTCTCTAATTTCCCTTTCTGTATTCTCATCGTTAGTGTATAAGAATGTCACTGATTTCTGTACATTGACTTTGTACCCTGCCATGTTACTCAATTGCTGTATGAGTTCTAGTAGTTTGGGGGTGGAGTCTTTTGGGTTTTCCATATAAAGTATCATGTCATCTGCGAAGAGAGAGAGTTTGACTTCTTCCTTGCCAATTTGGATACCTTTTATTTCTCCTGTTTTGTGATTGCTGTGGCTAGGACTTCTAATACTATGTTGAACAAGAGTGGTGAGAGTGGGCATCCTTGTCGTGTTCCTGATGTCAACGGGAAGGCCGTGAGCTTCTTCCCATTGAGGATGATGTTTGCTGTGGGTCTTTCATAGGTAGATTTCATGAAGTTCAGGAATTTTCCCTCTATCCCTATACTTTGAAGTGTTTTATCAGGAACCGATGCTGGATTTTCTCAAATGCTTTTTCTGCATCAATTAAGAGGACCCTATGGCTCTTCTCTCTTCTCTTATTGTTTTGTTCTATCACATTGATTGACTTGCGAATGTTGAACCACCCTTGTAAGCCAGGGATGAATCCCACCTGGTCATGATGGATGATCTTTTTAATGTGCTGTTGGATCCTGTTTGCTAGGATCTTGTTGATAATCTTAGCATCCATATTCATCAGTGATTTCGGTCTGAAATTCTCCTTTTTGGTGTGGTCTTTTCCTGGTTTGGGGATCAGGGTAATGCTGGCTTCATAAAAAGAGTCTGGAAGTTTTTTCCTTCTTCAAGTTTTTGAAACAGCTTCAGGAGAATAGGTGTTATTTCTTTGAAAGTTTGGTAGAATTCCCCAGGGAATCCGTCAGGTCCTGGGCTCTTGTTTTTTGGGAGTTGTTTGATCACTGCTTCAATCTCGGTACTAGATATTGGTCTATTCATGTTGTCACTTTCTTCCTGTTTCAATTTTGGGAGTTTATATCTTTCCAGGAATGCATCCATTTCATCTAGGTTGCTTAACTTATTGGCATATAACTGTTGATAATAGCTTCTGATGATTGTTTCTACTTCCTTGGTGTTAGTTGTGATCTCTCCCTTTTCATTCACAAATTTATTAATTTGAGCTTTCTCTCTTTTCTTTTGGATTAGTGTGGCTAATGGTTTATCGATCTTATTTATTCTTTCAAAAAACCAGCTTCTAGTTTCATTGATTCTACTGTATCTCTAGTTTCTACCTCATTGATTTCTGCTCTAACCTTGATTATTTCCCTTCCTGTCCATGGGGTTGGTTTAATTTTTTGTTGATTCTCCAGCTCTTTAAGGTGTAGAGACAGCTGTTGTGTTCGGGATTTTTCGATTTTTTTGAGGGAGGCTTGGATGGCTATGTATTTCCCCCTCAGGACCGCCTTTGCTGTATCCCATAGGTTTTGGACCGACGTGTCTTCATTCTCATTGGTTTCCATGAATTGTTTAAGTTCTTCTTTGATCTCCTGTTTGATCCACGCATTCTTAAGCAAGGTGGTCTTTAGCTTCCAGGTGTTTGAATTCCTTCCAAACTTTTCCTTGTGGTTGAGCTCCAGTTTCAAAGCATTGTGATCTGAGAATATGCAGGGAATAATCTCAATCTTTTGGTGTCGTTTGGGTCCTGTTTTGTGGCCCAGTATGTGGTTGATTCTGGAAAAGGTTCCATGGGCACTTGAGAAGAATGAGTATTCTGTTGTTTTAGGGTGGAATGTTCTGTATATATCTATGAGGTCCATCTGGTATAATGTGTCATTCAATGCCTTTGTTTCTTTATTGATTTTCTGTATGGATGATCTTTCTATAACTGAAAGAGGCATGTTAAGTTGTCCTAATATCAATGTATTCATATCAATATAACTCTTTATCTTGATTAGTAGTTTTCTTATGTAATTGGCTGCTCCCATATTGGGGGCATAGATATTTACAATTGTTAGATCGTCTTGGTGGATAGTCCCTTAAAGAATGATGTAGTGTCCATCTGTATCTCTGACTACAGTCTTTAGTTTAAAATCTAATTTATCTGATATGAGAATCGCTACCCCGGCCTTCTTTTGAGGCCCATTGGCATGAAGGATGTTTCTCCATCCCTTCACTTTCAATCTGGGTGTATCCTGAGGTTCGAAATGTGTCTCCTGTAGACAGTATGGATGGGTCCTGTCGTTTTATCCAATCTGCAACCCTGTGTCGTTTTATGGGCGCATTTAGGCCATTCACACTGAGAGTGATTATTGATAGATACGGTTTTATTGACATCATGTTACCTTTGAAGTCTTTCTTTCTGTAGGTTATTTCTATATTTCTGTACAATAATATTCTTGGGGTTTTTCCTCTTTTAAAGAACCCCCCTTAATATTTCCTGCAATGTTGGCTTGGTGTTTACAAACTCTTTTAAGGTATGGCGGTCTTGGAAACTCTTTATATCTCCATCCATTTTGAATGTCAGTCTTGCTGGATAGAGTATTCTTGGCTGCCTGTTCTTCTCATTTAGTGCCCTGAATATATCTTGCCAGCCCTTCCTGGCTTGCCAGGTTGCTGTGGACAGGTCTGACATTATTCTGATGGGCTTTCCTCTGTACGTAAGGAGCTTCTTTGTCCTAGCTGCCTTCAAGAGAGTTTCTTTAGAATTATAATTCCTCATTCTTACTACCAGGTGTCTCGAGGTGTTTTGAGAATCTAAAATCTTGAGGGGGTGGGGACCTTTCTGCCTCCAGTACATGAACCCTGTTTCCATTTATGATATTTGGAAAATTTTCATGAAGTACGTGTTCAACAATATAATCTAGCCTTCTTTCTTTCTCCTCCCCTTCAGGGATTCCATAATTCTGACGTTGGAACATTTCATGGCATCATTTATTTCCCTGATTCTGTTTTTGTGGCTTCTAAGCTGTTTGTTCCAATCTTCCTCCTGATTCTTTCTCTCTATCTGTTTGTCCTCCAGATCACTAATTCTATCTTCTGTCTCAGTTACCCTAGCTTTTAGAGAATTTAGATTAGATTGGAACTCATTGAGAGCCTTGTGAACATCATCCCTGGTGGCTTTCAGTTCTGCCCTAATATTGTGAACATCATCCCTGGTGGCTCTCAGTTTTGCCCTAATCAATTCCGTTTGGTCGTCCATGGTTTTCTCCAACCTAGTTATTGCCTGGATAATTGTTAGCCTGTGTTCCCTTTCCGACATAATGTCTATATCGGTAGCCATTAGCTCTGTTGCAGAGGGCCCATCCTCTGAATTTTTCTTCTGCTGGGCATTCCTCCTCCTAGTCATTTTGGTGAGAGATGGCTGAATGGTTGTAGCTGGATGTATCAACCTTGGTGCAGTGAAGGTGCACCCTGGAGTGCTTTTGAGCAATCAAGAGTCCCCACCCAAATAAAAGAAAAAAAAGAGGGAAAGCAGAAAAAGAGAGAGAAAGAGAGAGAGAGACAGGAAAAAGAAAGAAGGATAAAAGAGAAGGCTCAGCCCAAATGGGCCCCAAGGTAATGTTTGTGAAGTATACATGCAAATACAGACAAACAAAAAAGACTGATAAAAGTATATTACAAGAGAAGAAAAAATATGTACATATATATGTAGTAGCAAAACAAAGAAACAAACAGACAAACAAACAAACAAACAAAAGAACCTCGTCAAAAAGAACCCTAAGTATAATATTCATATACTAGCAGGAGAAACACAAATATATAAAAATACTGTTAGGAGAAAACGATGGGAGAGTGGTTGTAAATTCTCAGTGTGGGCGAGGAAAGTTATTTTGATTCTTCCTGGATGTATCTTGATATCTTTTTTAAAGGACACAACTTTCCTAAGATAACAGGGGATTAAAAATTGGTTTACCTGTGGCTGATATCAAAGAGGTTACTGCCTATGTTCTCCTCTAGGATTCTGATGGATTCTTGTCTCACATTGAGGTTCTTTATCCATTTCGAGTTTATCTTTGTGTACAGTGTAAGAGAATGGCCGAGTTTCATTCTTCTACATATAGCTGTCCAATTTTCCCAGCACCACTTATTCAAGAGACTGTCTTTTCTCCACTGTATATTTTTTCCTGCTTTGTCGAAAATTATTTGACCATAGAGTTGAGGGTCCATATCTGGGCTCTCTACTCTGTTCCATTGGTCTATGTGTCTGTTTTGATGCCAGTACCATGCTGTCTTGGTGATCACAGCTTTGTAGTAAAGCTTGAAATCAGGTGATGAGATGCCACCAGTTTTATTTTTGTTTTTCAACATTTCCTTAGCGATTCGGGGTCCCTTCTGATTCCATACAAATTTTAGGATTATTTTCTCCAGCTCTTTGAAAAATACCCGTGGAATTTTGATGGGAATGGCATGAAAAGTATAGATTGCTCTAGGTAGTATAAACATTTTAACAGTGTTTATTCTTCCGATCCAAGAACATGGAATGGTCTTCCATCTTTTTACGTCTTCTTCGATTTCTTTCATGAGTGTTCTGTAGTTCCTCGAGTACAGATCCTTTACCTCTTTGGTTAGGTTTATTCCCAGGTATCTTATGGTTCTTGGTGCTATAGTAAATGGAATTGATTCTCTAATTTCCCTTTCTGTATTTTCATT
>PISX010034863.1:0-13513 GCA_004024625.1 Mellivora capensis
GGTTTATATTTGTGTTTTAAAGTTCCAGCACAAGGGGCAATGTTGAATTTTTGGAACTAAGGCAGGGGTAGCAAAAGCAGTTAATGAGTTCTAGTTCCCAAATTACTAGTTCCCAAAATATATTTTATTAAGTTAAAAATTGTATTCAAAAATTATACCTGGCATAATTTAACCTCAATTATGAAAGTTATGTATCTTTTATTACCACTAATTAAAAATACAGTGGTCAAAAAGAGGCTAACCTAGAGTTTAATATTAACCAATGGAGAACTATCAAAGAAAAGTGGCATTTCTTGCATCCCATTACAATTATTTCACATTTCTCATCTTCCTTTTTTTTTTTTAAGGTCTGCTCAGTTTACTTATCCTCTAGTCAATTTAAGTAGTTCATGTATTTCTAGGAATTTGTTCATTTCGCCTATGTAATTTATTAGCATACAATTATTCAGAGTATTATAATTTTTTTATTGTAAGGTAAGTACTGGTATCCCTTGCTGAGTTATGTTTGTCATTTGACTCTTATCTCCTTTCCTCTTTGTCAGTCTAGGTAATCAGTTATCAGTTATGCTGATCTTTTTAAAGTACCTTTTGGTTTCATTCATTTTGCCTATTATGTTACTACTCTGTATTTCATCAGTTTCTGCTCTAATCTTCATTTAGTTGCTTTTCCTTGCATTAAGTTTTGTCTTTTTTTTTTCTGTGTCTAAAGGTGGAAGGTGAGGTTATTGATTTGAGATCTTTATTCTTTTTTTAAATTTCTGTAAATTTCTCTGCAAACACTGCTGCTTTAGCTGTGTCCCATAGGTTTGGGTATGTTGTGTCTTCATTTTAATTCACCTCAAAGAATATTCCAATTTTCCTTTGATTACTTCTTTGAGTTGGTTATTTAGAAATGTATTATTTAATTTCCACATATTTGTGAGTTTACCAAATTGCTTTTTTAAAAATTGATTTCTAACTTTATTCCATTAAGGTCAGAGAACACATTTGTTTCTATTTCAGTCTGTTTAAGGATATTTGTTTCATGGACTAGGATATGGTGTATTCTGGAGAATGAGCCATATGTACTTGAAAATATGTATACTGCTATTTGGTGAACTAGTCTATGGATATCTATCAGATTTAGTTGTTTTATAATATTGTTTGAGTCTTCTAGTTCCTTGATATTCTGCCTAGTTGTTCTACTCATTATTGAAAGTGATGTTTTGAAATCTCCAACTATGATCCAACAATTGTTGAATTGTCTATACTCTCCGTATTGTTGTCACTTTTCCCTTCATGTTGGTGCTCTGTTATTAGGCTCACAGAGTTTATGATTGTTATATCTTCCTGATGGACTGACCCTTATAATTATAAACTGTCTCTTATTATCTCTAGTAGATTTTTGTTTTAGAGTCTATTTTTGTCTGGGACACCTGGGTGCCTCAGTCCATTAAGCATCTACCTTCGGCTCAAATCATGATCCTAACGCCCTGGGATCCAGTCTCGTAGGGGGTTCCCTGCTCAGCAGGGAGCCTGCTCCTCCCCCTTCCTGCCTCTCCCCCTGCTTGTGATCTCTTTCTGATAAATAAATAAAATCTTAAGAAAAATAAAATCTATTTTGTCTGATGTTTGTATACTTACTCCAGCTTCTCTGTGGTTATTGTATGCATGAATATATTATTTTCCATAATTTACTTGCAATACCTATCTTTGACTCTACAATGTGTCTCTTCTAAACAGAATATAGCTGTATCTTATTTTGCTTTTTATCCAGTCTGACAATTTCTGTCTTTTGATTGGGTTATTTAATGCATTCATATTTAAAGTTGCTATTGATATTATTAGATTTGCATCTGCCATTTTGCTTTTTATCTTCTCATGTCTCATGTTTTTTTTTTTTAATTCTTCTACTTCTCCTTACTATTTTATTTTGCATTGAATATTTTTAATGTAGTTAAACTGCTTTAATGATTTTTTTATTTTTTTTTTCTTTGAGAGGGAGAGAGTAAAAGAGAGAGAGGACGGGAGAGAGAAGTGAGGGAGGGGCAAAAAGAGAAGGAGAGAGACTCTTAGGTTCCATGCCCAGCGTGGAGCCCGACACAGAGCTGGATCTCACAACCCTGAGATCATGACCTGAGCCAAAATCAAGAGTTGGACATTTAACTGACTGAGCCACCCAGGCACACCTATTTTTTCAACTATTTCCTTAGTGGTTGTTCCAGGTCTTACTGTGTACCTTAACTTATCAGCATTGGCTTCAGATTTATATTAACTGAATTACAGTGAGAACTAGAAATAGTACTTTTATATAGCTCTATTCCCCTTTCCTCTTTTTTGTGATATTATTGTTACACACATTATACCTATAAATGTTATACTATGTTTAATTATTACCCTATATAATCTTTTAATTTTTGTTTTATTTTTTAATCTTACACCTATGGAAGAATCTATTTTTTAAAAGTTTTTATTTAAATTCCAGTTAGTTAACATACAGTTTCTTATTAGTTTTAGCTGTACAATATGGTGACTCAATACTTTCATAAACACCTGGTGCTCACCACAAGTGCTGTCCTTAATCCCCATCACCTATTTAACTGATCCCTGCACCCACTTCCCCTCTGTCTAGGGGACAGAGAATTCTTGGCTACATATTTTTCCCATTCAGCAGGTTAAATATTTCCTTCTACTCCTTTATGGCTCGCTTTGTGTCTGTGGGCAGATCTGCTATGACCTTGACCTGTGTTCCCTTGTAAGTTAAGGACCATTTTTTTTCCTTTGCTGCTTTCAGGATTCTTTCCTAGACTATTTCTTTGTGTATTTTGTGAACTTGATTATGATATGCCTTGGTGATGGCCGGCTTTTGTTGAATATAATGGGAATTCTCTGTGCTTCTTGGATTTTGATGTCTGTGTCCTTCCCCAGATTAGGGAAGTCTTCAGCTATAATTTTTTTGAATAAACCTCTTCTGGTACTTTTATGACATCAATGCTATTATGATTTACTAAGTCTCTGAACTCTCTAAGTCGACCTTTGTTGTCCCTCTTATTTTCTGCTTCATTATTTTCCATAATTGTATTTTCTATATCACTGATTTGCTCCTTTGCTTCCACCATCCTTGTTTTTAAGGTCTCCATTTATGTTTGCATCTTGGTTATGATATTTTTAATTTGGCCTGACTTGATTTTAGTTCTCTTACCTCTGCACCAAGGGATTCTCTAGTGTGTTCTGTGCTTTTTTCTAGCCCAGGTAGTATCCTTATAATCATTTTAAATTGTAGTTCAGACAGCTTACTTATATCTGTGTTGATTAAATCCCTGGCTGTGCATTCTACCTTGTGTTTGTTATTTTGGGGTGAATCTTCCAACTTGTCATTTTGTCCAGGAAAGAAGAGAAAAAAGAACAAAACAAAACAAAACAAAAAATAAATAAAAAACAAGAAAGAGTAAAAAACAAAGAAAAGTAAAACAAAACCAAAACACAAAACAAGAAAATCAGAAAAAAAAAGTGTAGATCCTGGGTCTGTTTTGGTTTGGTTACTGAAAAAATCTAGATCCCAAAATAAAAAATAAAAATAGACAAAAATTAAATATAAATAAATATATATGAAAAGAACACATACAAAAATCTAAAAAATTAATAAAAAATTTAAAAGGGTATTGGAAATTTTAAGATAATAAATGAAAAAATAAAAAGAAAAGAAATAGGGGTGCCTGTGTGGCTCAGTCAGTTAAACTTCTGACTCTTGATTTTGGCTCAGGTCATGATCTCAGAGTTCTGGATCTAGCCCTGCATCAGGCTCTACACTCAGTGCAGAGTCTGCTTGCCCTTCTCCCCTCACTCTCAATCTCTCTCTCTCAAAATCTTAAAAAAAAAAAGAAAGAATAAAAGTAAAAAGGAAGCTCAATCTTATTTCTCCTAGAGGTGAAGCTTTGCAGCACTCTATTACCAATAAACTTGGTGTGAGTTGTTTATGCTGGTCCTCTGGGGGTGGGGCCTGGGGCTGATTCTCAAGCTGGCTTGCTTTTTTTTTTTAAATTTTTAAATTTTTTTGAATTTTTTGATTTTTTTATTTCTTTTCAGCGTTAACAGTATTCATTGTTATTGCACCACACCCAGTGCTCCATGCAATACGTGCCCTCCCTAATATCCACCACCAGGCTCCCCTAACCTCCCACCCCCCACCCCTTCAAAACCCTCAGGTTGTTTTTCAGAGTCCATAGTCTCTCATGGTTCACCTCCCCTTTCAAATTCCCTCAACTCCCTTCTCCTCTCCAGTCTGGCTTGTTTCAATGGAAAGTCTCCTCCATGGGCAGGTGGGGGGTTTGGGTGGGGAGTTGGGGGTAGGTGGGGGAATTGATGTAAGAGGCTCCCATATTCACTAGGTGGTGCTGTTTTCCTCCTTGAAGGCTTTTAGCACTGATGGGCTGGATGAAAATGGCTGAGCCTTGCTCTCTAGCCTGGGAAGTGCAAGTTCACATCTCCTACTCTTCAGTGAGCCCTCACAGAAAAGCAGTCAATAACCCTATTTTTTTCCTGGTTTCCCTATGAGTCCTATGTTCACTCTGGCCATGTCTGAGCCTTTTTATCTTAGGCACATGACTGAGTTTCAAAATTCCAATTTTTAGGGATGTCTGTGGCATGGATCTGTACTGTTTCTCTGGAGGAGGGTCTTGTCAGGCTTCCCAGCAGGTCCAAGGAAAACAGATGCACAACTGTGCTGTGGTTTGTAGTTTATACCAAAAAGCTGGCACCAAGACCCACTGCCCTCAGCCAGCTTCCCAGCTTCTATGCCCGGGAAAAGCACAGCACCTTGATGTCACCTGTTCTTCCTGTGACCCAGTGGATCCTCAGACCACCCTGTCACTCCTGGGATTTTGCCCCACTTCACCATCTGAGCACCTTTAATCCAGGGACATCCCCCACAGTAATCAACTAAAAAGTTCAGATTTTGCACTCCAATACTTTATGGTAGCCTCCACAAGCAGGCTCACTCCTCACCACTGCATCCGTAGTTATATCTCTCCCAAGTGAGATTCCACACCTCCTACCTTCCAAAAGGTGGTTGCTTTTCTACTTATAGACTTGAAGTTTTTGTTCTCTCAGACCTCCAATTGACTTCTTGGGTGTTCAGAATAATTTAGTAACTATCTAAACTGGGCTATAGGGACAAACTCAGAGCCCTGCTACTCCTTCAGGAGCTTAACTCCTCCTCCTGTGTAATACAGACATTGTAACAAAATTTGTTTTTCTAATCCATGAGCACTGAATGTCTTTTCATTTCTTTGTGTCATCTTGAATTTCTTTCATCTGTGTTTTACAGTTTTCAGAGTACAGGTCTTTCACCTATTTGGTTACGTTTATTCCCAGGTATTTTGTTATTTTTGGTGCAATTGTAAATGGGATTGTTAATTTCTCTTTCTGCTGCTTCTTTTTTTAAAAAGTTATTTTATTTAATTAATTTATCTTTAAAAAGATTTTATTTATTTATTTGACAGAGAGACGGAGAGGTCACATGTAGGCAGAGAGGTAGGCAGAGAGGTAGGCAGAGAGAGAGGGGTGGGGGAGCAGGCTCCCTGCTGAGCAGAGAGCCCAATGTGAGGCTCGATCCCAGGACCCTAAGATTATGACCTGGGCTGAAGGCAGAGGCTTAACGCACTGAGTCACCCAGGTGCCCCTCTGCTGCTTCTTTATTAGTGTATAAAATACAACAGACTCCTGCACATTGGTTTTGTATCATGCAACTTTACTGAATTCAATTATTAGTCCTAGTAGTTTTTTGAGGGAGTCTTTCAGATTTTCTATAAATTGTATCATGTCATCTGCAAATAGTGAAACTTTTATATCTTCCATATCAATTTGGATGCCTTTTATTTATTTTTGTTGTCTGACTCCTGTGACCACGACTTCCATTACTATGTTGAATAAAAGTGGATGGGAGTGGACATCCTTGTCTTATTCCTGATCTTAGTTAAGTTAGGTGTTACCTGTGGGTTTTCCGTATATGGCCTTTATTCTATTGAGGTATATTCCTCTAAAACCACTTTTTTGAGGGCTTTTATTGAGTGAATGTTGTACTTTGTCAAATGCTTTCTCTACATCTACTGAAATGATCATATGGTTTTTATCCCTTCTCTTATTGATGTGATTGATGTATCACATTGGTGGATTTACAAGAGTGAACCACCCTCGCATTCCTGGAAATAAATCTCACTTCACGGTGGTGAATGATTTTTTTTTTTTTTTTTTTTTTTTTTTTTTTTTTTTTTTTTTTAGTGTACGGTTCATTTGGTTTGCTAATGTTTTGTGGAGAGATTTGGATCTATGTTCATCAGAGGTATTGGCTTGTAGTTCTCTTTTTTTGGTGATGTCTATCTGGTTTTGGTAGCAGGGTGATACCAACCTCGTTGAATGAATTTGGAAATTTTCCTTCCTCTTTGATTTTTGGGAATAGCTTGAGAAGAAATATATATTAACTCTTCTTTAAATGTTTGGTAGAATTTGCCTATGAAGCTGTCTGGTCCTGGACTCTAGTTTGTTGGATGTTTTTTTGACTACTGATTCAATTTCCTTGCTGGTAATCGTCTGTTCAAATTTCTTATTTTTTCCTCTTTCAGTTTTGGGAGGTTATATGTTTCTAGGAATTAATCTGTTTCTTCTATGTTGTCTAATTTGTTGGCATATGGTTTTTCACAGTAGTTTATATTTCTGTTGTGTTGGTTGTTAGTTTTCTTCTGTCATTTGTGACTGTGTTTATTTGGACCCTTTCTTTTTTCTTGATGAGCCTGGCTAGAGGCTTATCAATTTTTTAAAAGACGTTATTTGAGAGAGAGAGAGAGAGCATGAATGGAGAGAGGGGCAGAGGGAGAGGGAGAAGCAGACTACCCACTGAGCAGGGAGCCCAATGCAGGGCTAGATCCTTGGACCTTGGGGTCAGGACCTGAGCCAAAGGCAGACACTTAACCAACTGAGCTACCTAGGCACACTGAGGTTTATCAATTTTATTAATTTTTTCAAAGAACCAGATCCTGATTTCATTGATTTTTTCCTTTTATTTTTTAGTTTCTGTATCATTTCTTTCTTTTGTTCTTTTTCTCTTTTTCTTTTTCTCTTTCTTTCTTTCCTTTTCTTTCTTTCTAGATTGTATTTATTTAAGAGAGAGAGAGAGAGTGCACATAGAGGGAAAAGTAGAATTTCTGCTGAGCAGAGAGCCCAGTGCGGGGCTCAATTCCAGGACCCTGGGATCATGACCTGAGCCAAAGGCAGATGCTTAACCAACTGAGCCACCCAGACACTGTTACTTCATTTATTTTGCTCTAATATTTATTATTTCCTTCTGGTGGTTTTTGGTTTTATTTCTTGTTCTTTTTCCAGCTCTTTCTGGTGTCAGGTTAGGTTGTTTATTTGAGATTTTTCTTGCTTCTTGAGATAAGCCTATATTGCTATAAACATTCCTCTTAGACCTGCTTTGCTGTATCCCAAAGGTTTTGGACCACTGTGTTTTCATTTTCATTTGTTTCTGTGTTCATTTTGAGTTCTATGATTTCTTAGTTGACCCATTAATAGTTTAGTAGTATATTATTTAACCTCCATGTATTTGTGGTCTTTCCAGATTTTTTCTTATGGTTGATTTCTAGTTTCATAGCATTGTGGTCAGAAAAGATGCATGGCCAAAAAAAAAAAAAAATGCCATGGTATGATTTCAATCTTTCTGAATCTGTTGAGACTTTGTTTTGTGGCCTACTATGTGATCTATTCTGGAGAATGTTCTGCATATCCTTGAAAAGAATGTTTATTCTGCTGTTTTAGGATGGACTGTTCTGAATATATCTGTTCAATCCATCTGGTCCAATGGGTCACTTGAAGCTATAGTTTCTTTGTTGATTTTGTTTGGATAATCTGTCCATTGATGTAAGTAGAGTGTTAAAGTTCCCTACTTTTAATGTATTACCTTTGCTATTAACTGTTTTATGCATTTGGGTGCTGTCATTTTAGATGCATAAATATTTACAATTATTACATATTCTTATTGCATTGTCCTCTTAATGATCATACAGTGTCTTTCTTTGTCTCTTGTTACAGTGTTTAAAGTCTATTTTGTCTGATGTAAGTATTGCTACTCCAGCTTTCTTCTTATCACCATCTGAATGATAAATGTTCCTCCATTCCCTCACTTTCAAACTGCATGTGCCTTTTGGTCTGAAATGAGTCTCTGTAGGCAGTATATGGACAGGTCTTTGTAGTTTGATTGTTTTTTATGTTTCATCTTTTGACTGGAGGACTTAGTCCATTTGCCATTTTAATTATTATGTTTCTTGGTGTGAACCTCCTGGGTTGATTTTTTTGGTGGATCTCTGTGTCTCCTAGATCTGGATGTCTGCTTCCTTCCCCAGATTAGAGGAGTTTTTAAATAAATTTTCTGTCCCTTTATCTCTCTTTTACCCTTCTGAATCCCTATAATGTGAATGTATTTTGCTTGATAATGTTGAATTCCCTTGGCCTACTCTAATGTTTTATTATTCTTTTTCTTTTTGCTGTTCTCCTTGGTTGATTTCCATTACTCTACCAGCTCACTGATTCATTCTTCTGTTTCCTCTCAACTACTATTTATTCCCTCTAGTGTATTTTTTTTTTTTTTAGATTTATTCATCTGAAAGAGAGAGCACATGCATGAGTAGGGGGAAGGGGCAAAGGGAGAGAGAATCTTAAACAGACTCCCTGCTGAGTGTAGAGCCCAGTGTTGGGCTCAATCCAAGGACCCTGAGATCATGATCTGAGCCAAAATCAAGAGCCAGCCTCTTTAACTAAGTACTCCACTCTAGTGTATTTTTAATATCAGTTACTGAGTTCTTCATCTCTGATTGTTCTTTTTTATATTTCCTTTCTCTCTGTTGAAGATTTTTCTGCGAGTCTCCACTCTTTTCTCAAGTCCAGTGAGAATATTTATGACCATTACTTTGAAATCTTTATCTGCATATTGCTTTTCTCCATTTAATGAAGCTCTTTTGCTGTGATTTTGTTCTGTTCTTTCACTTGCACACACCCATACATATATTAAAAGATTTTTTTTCACTGAGAATGTTTTTAAGATTCATCCATGCTATAGCATATAATCACTCTTCATACTTCATTTTATGGCTAAATAGTAACCCATTGAAATCATGGCTATACTACATTTGTTCATTCATTTATCAATTGATAGATGTTTCCACTTTTTGCTGTTGTGAATAGTATGGCCATGAACACTTCTGTACAAGTTTTTGACACAAAAACAGTAAAAAATAGAAAGAAGTGAAAAATAGTCAAATACATATAAATGAGAAAACGCATCATCTCTCTGCCCTCCATTTTATTAATAGCCTAGTTTGCTTTGTTATTGTTTGATTTTATAAAATCAAGATCATATAATACACATTACTCTGCAATTTGCTTTTCACTTGAGATGATAGTGTAGACATATTTTTTTTTACATTAGTATATTCAAATGAAGCTATTCTTTCCAGGACGACTGGATTTTTTTTTTCCTTTCAACCTGCTAACTGAATATCTTGCTCTTGCAATAAGTTGCACTGTTTTATTTCACATGTGCATTTTTTCTCTTACCAATCAAGATTTTGGTTTATATTCTAGGTCAAAGGCATGATATTTCTTCTGCAATAATGCTTTCTTGGTTATTTAAGCACATTATAAATTTTCACTTATCTAAAATTCCATTCACTCCTGTCTCTGAGAATTGTGTGAATATTAGATATTAGATTTATTTTCCTGTATATTTTCATTAATCTTTTTAATTATGGTATTCAATATCTCCAAACAAATAACAAATTACTTGAAGCAGAGGTTAATGTTTTTGGATTTTATTCTCTGCTGCCTCTAGAACAGGGTTAGCTGATCAGAAGTGCTTATCAAATCTCATTGATTTGATATTTCTGGCTACCTCTTAAATGATGGGTTTTTCAACTTCCAATCTCTGAATCTCTCTGGTTCAGGTGAAAATAATCATTGTAAACTCCCATAAGACTCTTGACATATATTCCTGTTGTAAACAAAATAACACCATCTTTCCTATTTAATGAATCCCATTGCAAGATATTTTCTTGGTCAATCCCCAAGTTCCTACAACATTTTATCTAGAGCTGATAAACAACTAATGATTCAACTAGGTCATTTATTTATATTTAAAATTACCTTCTATATGCTCTCTATCAGAGCCTACTTAATACAGAATAACCTAAAGCCCTGATTCTACTGTACAGTTGGTAAGATTAAGTGTTTCACAAAAAGTTTCTACTGAAAGATTTCAAATCTCTGCCCTTCCTACTTCTAATCTCCTAACGCTGTTCCATGGAGCTGAGATAAATAAAACAGTTTACATAGGTTGGCAGATATAAAGGGAGAACTGAAACAGGGGAGAAACTAAAGAACTTAATCTTTGAGCTCTTTCCCATAGAAATTTGGTGATAGTCTTTAGGAGACAAAGGTAAAATTTTAAGTCATAGAATTATAAATATTTGTAAGAAAAACAGACTCATACTTTAACCAAAAAAGAAATGATGAAAAAAATTTAAATGCCTTTCCCTTGGCTATATAGTACTAAATTTGGTAATAAAGCAGTCTTCTTACATTGGATTTTTACTTATTTTCTCTGTTTCTGATTGATTCAATGAGATAGTTTATCTATGAATATGTTAAAAATCTTCTCTGGAAATTTACAAGAGCTCTGCAACTGTTCATTGAAATCTTTCTATGTCACTTATATGTGATACAATTTTTATATGTTCTTTCAGTAAGGATATTCTTAGGGATGAATTCTAAAAGACTCAATTGTGTGTGTGTGTGTGTGTGTGTGTGTGTGTGTGTGTGTTTAACATTGTCATCCCAGAGCAAGCACTTACTGAGCTATTACCTTTAATATTATATAGATGAATAGATGGACAAATATGTAGATAAGTAGATACCTTCTGGATGATATAATCTCAGTTTGATTGCTATTTAATACCAAAAAAGAAAGTGTTATTTTCAATACCTATGACTTCAGTGGTATTTCACTATGATCTCTAATATTCTATAATTATCTCTCAAACCAACATACCAATGAAAATGGAAAGAATAGTAAAGATGAGTTTTCACAGAGGAACCAAAGTCTATGAAAATGGATTCCTGTACCTTTTGCTTAAATAGAATCATGTTTTCTCTTTTTTTTACTTTGATATAGGTTTTCACCTATCAATCAGGACTATGGATGTGGCCAATAAGTCTATTTCTGAATTTGTCTTGCTGGGACTCTCTAAGTCCTGGGAACTTCAGCTGTTTTTCTTCATGGTGTTTTCACTGTTTTATGTAGTAACAATTGTTGGTAATAGCCTCATAGTCATCACGGTTATAGCTGACTCTCACCTACATTCTCCTATGTATTTCCTGCTTACTAACCTTTCCATCATTGATATGTCACTTGCTTCCTTTGCCACTCCTAAGATGATTACAGATTACCTTACTGGACACAAAACCATTTCCTTTGATGGCTGCATCACCCAGATATTTTTTTTACACCTTTTTACTGGTACTGAAATAATTTTACTTATGGCCATGTCCCTTGATAGGTATATTGCAATATGCAAGCCTCTCCACTATGCTTCAGTCATAAATCCCTGGGTGTGTACTGCCCTTGTGGTAGCTTCCTGGGTTGTGGGAGTCATGCATTCAATGAGCCAGGTCATATTTGCTCTCACATTACCATTCTGTGGTCCCAATGAAGTAGACAGCTTTTTCTGTGACCTTCCTGTGGTGTTCCAGCTGGCTTGTGTGGATACTTATGTTCTGGGCCTCTTCATGATCTCAACTAGTGGCATAATTGCCTTATCCTGCTTTATTTTTTTATTCAATTCTTACATTATTATCCTGGTTACTATCAAGCATCATTCTTCAAAAGGATCTTCTAAGGCCCTTTCTACTTGCACAGCTCATTTCATTGTTGTCTTCATGTTCTTTGGGCCATGCATCTTCATTTATATGTGGCCACTAAACAGTTTCCTTGTAGATAAGATCCTGTCTGTGTTTTATACCATCTTTACTCCCATTCTGAACCCAATAATCTATACCTTAAGGAATCAAGAAGTGAAGACAGCTATGAGGAAACTGAAAAATAGGCTTCTAAATCCCAAGAAGACGACTCCTTTGCATTATTTTTAGTCTTAAATTCTAGTTCTAGTTTTAACTTCCTGGGCATTGTATGCTACAGTTTTGTGTACACAGCATTGTGACTAGGCTTTTATTTCTGGAGTTCTCATAAAATTATAATTGGATCAAATTGCAATCAAATTGTAAATATTAAAACTACTTGCATATGTTTAAAATACATGTTAGATTTCAGAAAAGCAAATTGACAGAAACAATTTCTTCCAGAAGTGAAGACTATCTATAAAAATGCCAAAAGTCCTTGTTCCAGGAAGGAGATTCAATACTAATAATCTATTCACTGGAAAAGATGAACAAAAATGTGAAGAGGAAGTACAGATTAAAGAGGAACTAGAAGATAATAGCATTTATATACAACTTGTCACTGAGAGACACGTTGGTGGCTCAGTCAGTTAAGCGGTTAAGCATCCAACTCTTGATTTCTGTTCAGGTCATGATATCAGGGTCATGAGATAGAGCACCATATTGGGCTCCATGGTCAGCACTGGATCTGTTGCCCTGAACAACTCCTCAGTCTCATATTTATTAGAAAGTGAGTAACAATCAACAAAGAACCTGGAGTAGATTAACATTGGCCATAAGTCTTGTAGATACATAAGAAGAAAGGCAAAACATGTCTGGACATGTAGTACATGACCCATAGTGAGCAAGACCAAATGAAAGGATTGTCAGACTAACTGCTAAGGCTCCTGGGAAGGGGAGATACCAGAAAATTGAAGCAGGTGGTGTTCTGCCCTGAGAGAGCCGGGCATCCCCAGCTGCTCGGCTTCAAGTACGTATATCGTCCTCTCCCCCAGAAGCCTGTTGCTAGTACATGTTTTTCTTAAGGCTACATCTAAGCATGCTTGGTAACTAGTATAATTTCTTATAAGTTATATTTTCATCAGTATGTTGTTCTGAGGGACAGTTACACAGCATGGAGTGTGCTTAGGATTCTCTCTCTCCCTCTCCTCACCACCTCCTCACCCTGGCACCGTCTCTGTCAAAACAAAACAAAACAAACAACAAATCACTGGGTTACTTAGAGAATTGTCCCTAAATTATGGCAAACTAGTAAGATTTCTATAAGCCTTAGAAATGCCATACTGCTATAGGAGTATCTTCTGACAGACAGTGATTTCCTGTATCTATCCCTGAATCATTCCTACTTAACATTTTAAACAATTTATAATCTTTTCTACTGAAGAAAATCATAGACATATTTAATTATGAATGTTGGTGATGTCCAAAGCAAATGCTATAAGTAGAAGAGTCTCCACCACTCACTTCTAGCTAGTAAGCAAAAAAATACAGCCATGACAACTTCTTCTAATGCATTGTGATTACAGAGGCTGAG
>PISX010034864.1:0-13508 GCA_004024625.1 Mellivora capensis
AATTACTTTCACTATTCCTAACACCTGGTAACTAGGGATGGGGAGGGAGCTATCCAGTTCCCACTTACTTCTAACTGTTGGAAGTGACCTGTAATCACTAAAAGAAACTGACATTGTCATTGGCTAAATTGGCTAACATGAGTTTTCAAGACTATAGTAGAGAGACCAATAGGGATAGCCAGAAAAAGACTGACACTGTCCCTGTCCCAAATAACTTGAAGCTGAATAATTTCTGAAGTCTATCTTCACAAAAAGGGGCATATGAAATGAATGGTATAGATAGAACGACTGATCTAGTCTACACCTCCCATTATAGAGGTGAGAACTTCAACCCACAGATAAAAGACCAGAATCTCACAGGTAGTAAGTGGATCCACACACTGCCTCAACACAAAGGCAAGCTAATCAGCAAAGAAGCCTCAGCTTCATTCTCTCTCAAAGGTTGGACATTTCCTACACTCCCTGGGTGATTGGGTGGGTAGTGGAAAAAAGGTCCCATGGGCTGTTATTAGGTGGTGTATTTCTTGCTGTGGATTTGAGGTTTGAATGGATGAAATCACTATACAAAATATAGAAAGGCTGTTTGTTGAGAGTAGGTTAACAGCTGAAATTTCATGGTCAGGAATTTAGCCTTTTGAATTTAGCATGACTTTCTCACATCCAAAGATACTAAATTTATTCAGCAAACATGACTTGAGCACCAATTGTATGCACCGGTATTTTACTAAACACGAGGGACACAGAAGTAAAAGAGATATAATCCCTGCCTCAAGTTGTCACCTGTCCTGTGGAAATGATGTGATCTCAGTAGGAATTTCATAGAACTTAATTTACTTCATTTTTTCCTGGATGCCCAGAAGGACCTGGGGCAATTTCTGAGCACAGGGAAAGAGTTAAAGGTAAATGTCAAAAGGGAACAATAAGGGGAAAGATACTAAATGAGGTTCTTTCTGGTGGCAGCCTTTCCAGCATCATGACATTACCCTGGGATCAGCCCTAACCATACATGAGGCAACCGAAGTTATTAGCCAGGTGAGGGATGTAAGTCTATTGGTAAAATGCAGATCGATATGTGGTGGCTTGGCTCTGGTCTTGAAAACAATAGAAAACATAATGCTTCTCGATGCATTCATGCTCTTTAATATGTTTACCCCAAATCCTTGCAATGAAGAGAGGCTTCCTCCTTTCCATTTCCATTGACCAGATCAACTCAGAATCATCTGGGGTTTGCATCACACAATGTCTCCAATGAAGCAGAGGTAGATGAAAGTAAAATACATCCTGTACCTCCTGCCAAGTTAGAAAACAGGCTCAGATTGGGGCCAGATGTGTAAATCATGCCAAATCATATTTTACCCTTCCAGAATGCCGTTCCTGAGACACTTAGAAACAGGAGCAGGTAGATGTTGACAGCTAGAAAACATTTTCCCTGAGATATAAGCAGGGATTTTAGACTCAAGGAGAAAACCTGGATATTTTGGTACTGGGCATTAGATTTGCCCTTGGCAAAACATTTAGGAAGGCTTGGAAAAAGTAGAAAGACTTGTTAGGCATCAAAACCTCAGAACAATGCTTTAATGATTTAAGTGTAAATGAATCTTTGACACATCTGGATTAAATTTCCCTTACAAGGCACATGCTAAAACACTGAAGAAAAATGTTTCTGACAAGCCACATGTTCAGTTCACCAAATGAGTGCAAACTATGTGATAGATCATCTGTGAGGCCCAACTGTGTGCCATCCCACAGGACATGTGCTGCCCACAGGTGGATGCATCTCAGGCTCTCACCCAATAAATGGTTTTCTATATGGAAAAGAATGAAACTGGACCCTTATCTTACACCATACATGAATACACAAAAACCAACTCAAATGGATTAAAGATTTAAACATAAGACCCAAAACTAAATACTATATATAGAAAGACCTAAAAGCTCCACCAGGAAACCAGTAGAACTGATAAATGAATTCAGTAAGGTGGCAGAATACAAAATCAATATTCAGAAATCTGTTGCATTTCTATACACTAATAATGAAGCAAAAGAAAGATAAATTAAGAAAACAATCCCATTTACAATTGCACCAAAAATAAATAAATAAATAAATAAATAAATAAATAAATAAATAAATAAATAAACGTAGGAATAAACGTAACCAACGAGGTGAAAGAAATGTACTCTGAAACTATAAAACATTGATGAAGGAAACTGAAGATGTCACAAAGAGATGGAAAGACATCCCATGCTCATGGATTGGAAGAACAAATGTCTATACCACACAAAGCAATCTATACATTCAATGTAATCCCTATCAAAATACTAACAGCACTTTTCACAGAACTAGAACAAATAATTCTAAAATTTGTATGGAATGAACCACAAAGACCCCTGATAACCAAAGCCATAAGAAAAAGAAAGGGGGAAAAAAAACCTGGATGCATCACAATTCCAGACTTTCAAGTTACATTACAAAGCTGTAGTAATCAAAGCAGTGTGGTACTGGCACAAAAACAGACACATAGATCAATAGAACAGAATAGAAAGCCCAGAAATAAACCTACAATTACATGGTCAATTAATCTTCAACAAAAGAGGCAAGAATATTCATGGGAAAAAGACAGTCTCTTCAACAAATGGTGTTGGGAAAACTGGACAGCCATATATATATATATATATATATAAAAGAAAGAAACTGGATCACTTTCTTACAGAATACAGAAAAATAAACTCAAAATGGATTAAAAACCTAAATATGAGACCTGAAACCATAAAATTCCAAAAGAGGACACAGGCATTAATTTCTCAGATGTCAACCATAATATCTTTCTAAATATGTCTCTGGAAGAAAGGGAGACAAAAGCAAAAATAAACTCTTGGGACTGACAAATAGTTTCTGCACAGCAAAGGAAACAACCAACAAAACTAAAAGACAACCTACTACTAAGAATGGGAGAAGATATTTGGAAATGACATAACCAATAAAGGTTTAGTACCCAAAATATATTTTTTAAAAAACTAATACAAATCAAGACCAAAGAAACAAATAATCCAATTTAAAAAATGGGCAGAAGACATGAACAGACAGTTCTCCAAAGAAGATATCCAGATGGCCAACAGACACTTGAAAAGATGTTCAACATCATTCATCATCAAGGAAATACAAGTCAAAACCACAATGAGATATCACGTCACAGCTGTCAGAATGGCTAAAATAAAAAACACAAAAACAACAAGTGCTGGTGAGGATATGGAGAAATAGGAACCCTCTTGTGCACTGCTGGTGGGAATGTGAACTGGTGCAGCCACTGTGGAAGATAATATAGAGATTACTCAAAAAATTAAAAAACAGAACTACCCTATAATCCAGTAATCATACTACTGGATATTTACCCAAAGAACATAAAAACACTAATTCAAAAGGATAAATGTAATCCTATGTTTATTGTGGCATTATGTGCAAAAGCCAAATTACGGAAGCAACCTCAGTATCTACTGATAGATAAATGGATAAAGAAGATGTCGTATATATCTACAATGGAATGTTATTCATCCATAAAAAGGAAGAAATTTTGCCAGCTACAACAACATGGATGGATCTAGAAAGTATAATGTTAAGCAAATTAAATCAGTCAGAGAAAGACAAATATCATATTATTTCACTCATATGTAGAATTTAAGAAACAAAACAAATGAACAAAGGAAAAAAAAGAGATAAGCCAAAAAACAGATTCCTTAACTATAGAGAGCAAACTGATGGTTGCCAGAGGGGAGGTGGGAGCAGGGATGGGGAAAACAGGTGAAGGGGATTACAAGTACACTTATCTTAAAGAGCACTGAGTAATATATGGAATTGTTGAATCACTATATTGTACACCTGAAACAAACAGAACACTGTATATTAATTGCAATGTAATTAAAATTATAAAAATGGTTTAAAAATATAATCATAAGACCTAAAACCATAAAACTCCTAGAAAAAAAGCACAGGGAAAAAGCTGCTCAACATCAGTCTTGGTGCTGATTTTTTGGATTTGAGGTGAAAAGCAAAAGCAACAAAAGCAGAAATAAACAAATGGCATTATATGAAACTAAAAAGCTTCTGCACAGCAAAAAAAAAAAAAAAAATCAACAGAATGAAAAGGCAACCTGTATAGTGGAAGAAAATATTTGCAAACCATATATCTGATAAGAGGTTAGTATCCAAAATATGTAAAGAACTCATACAATTCAACAACAAAACCAAACAAAAAACAATAACAATAGCAACAAATAACCAGATTAAAAAGTGGGCAAAAAATCTAAATAGATATTTTTCCAAATAAGATATACAAATGACAAATATGTACATGATTAAGTGTTCAACATCACTAATCATCAAGTAAATGCAAATCAAAACCATAATGAAATATCATTTCACATCCATCAGAATGATTATTACCAAAAAGTCAAACTATAACAAGTTCTGGTAAAGATGTGAGGAAAAGGGAATCCTTTTACACTGTTGATGGGAATGTACACTGGTATAGCCTTCATGGAAAACAGTACTGAGGTTTCTCAAAAAATTAAAAATAGAACTACCATACAATCCAGCAATTCCACTTCTGGGTACATAACCAAAGGAAATCGAATCACGACCTCAAAGATTCCTGCACTCCCATGACATGGGAATTATTTACAATAGATAAGATATGGAAACAACCTAGGTGTCTATCCACAGATGAACAGATAAGAAAATGCAATACACACACACACACACACACACACACACACACACACACACACGGAGAATGGAATATTAATCAAACTTAAAAAAAGAAAGAAATGAAACAACAGGAGTGAAGTGGAGGGCATTGTGCTAAGTGAACTAAGCCACCGAGAGAAAGACAAATACTGCTTCGCACCACTTAAAAGCGGAATATAAAAAAGTTGAACAGAACTTTTTACAGAAGCAGAGAGAACAGTGGTTATCCCAGGCTGAGGGGTGGAGAAATGGGGAGATGTTGGTCAAAGGGTACAAAGGTTCAGCTACAAGATGGATAAGTCTGGAGACCTAACGTACAACATGATGACTACCGTTAATGGTAATGTATTGTATCCTTGAAATTTGCTAAGAGAATAGATTTTAAGTATTTTCACCACACACACATTCATAATCACTTCACAGTATATATGTATATCAAATTAGCATGTTATACTTTAAACATATGCTTTTTATTTGTCAATCATACCTTTATAAAGTCGAAAAAAACCAGTAGGGGTCTAATAGGGCAAAACATGAAATGAACAGGAAGGAAAGAACAAAACACACACACACACACAAAACCAAAAACTATGGGCTATGAGCCACAGACTTGTGAATCCTCCTTTTGGTTCAATGGATCCTAGCATGGTCTCCTTGGCAAGAGAAAACTCAACATTTTGAAAACTGTGCAGTCTACATTCAGCCTGGGACAAAAGCTAAGACTGCCTTACTGAAAAAATACAGATATAGCCTAAAGACGGCCACATAAGTTTAAAATCTATAACTTAGTGACATCCTAATTTGTGCACACAAAAGTCTGCCAGAAATATGAGTCCAAAAGACCAAGAGAGAACAAGATTCTGGGAAAAAGTAATTAAGTTTTAGGTTTGTATGAATGCACAATAATCCACAGTAGGTAAAGATAGTCACATATAGAAGAGAGAAACCAAGGTTTCTTTCGAAAGTAGCAATAAGGCTGACAGATTCCAAACCTGGCTGAGTGACTAAAGCCATTAATCTAAGTCTGAATCTGAGTGCCATGAGGCTTACAGACTATCGAGAGAGAGAACAGCTGCAGAATTGTTCCATTGTTCTCCAGAATTAATGTCCATTGCTCTTTTCCAACCACCTATAAAGGCTGTGAAAATAAGAAAATGAAGTAAGAAAAAAAAAAAAGTCAGCAATCATTACATATTAAATGGGTTTACTGTCTCAACTTTGGATTCAGACTTTTATTTTTATATCTTCTAGAAAAGGTAATTTTAACTACTACGAATCCCAAACAGCCTGCCCTAAGAATTTCTATGCTAGTTTGTGTGCAAAAAAGGAAGGGGGAGAAGGAAGGAGGGAGGGGGAAAAAATGGGAGACAGAAGGGAGGGAGGGAGGAGGAGTAACACGCCAGATTTGGAGCATTTGAGGAATTATAAGTGATTGGACTGGGTATACAGGGCTTTATCATTAGACTGTGTACCTAAAAGTCAGAAGATGAAAAACGTAGGAAAAAGCTGAGTAAAGACATAAAAGGCAACTAAGAATGGTTTATTATAGGATATAATCATTCTTAAGGAATGAACTGGAAGGGGGGTTTAGATGGAAGAAAGGGTGAAGAAATCCCAGCTAATTAATTTTGATAGATAAATTTTTTAATTTTACAGTTTCCCCACTAAATGTCAAAGAAATTTTAAACTGCCCACACTTTTCCCAAACTATTTTATTTCATGTTTCATCATTTGGTGAATTTAATCAGTTCCATAAAGGAAACAGAAATGATGGCCAAATGAAAATATAAACTTCAAGAGCTTGGGAATCATCACTGAGGAGAGCTGGTTCTTCCCAGTAAGGCTGCTCAGCTGTGGGCTCTGGATAGAATGAGGATCTCTTCTGAATTTACATAATCTTAAGTCAAAAGATGAAAAGTGGCTAATAGGGGAGAGTGAAGTTGAAAATAATGAGCTCTCGCTAATTACGCAGCCAAAGGTTTTGTAGGAAGTAGCAATAAAGGTTTCATGTAGTTCACACTTTTCCCTAGAATAGGTTTACAAATTTTAGTAAAGACACATGGGAAGATTTCTTTCTGGGCATTAACTTAAATCTCATTTTCAATTTGTATTTTTAGACGTCGAGTCCTGTGGTTGGCATTACAGAAGTGTTTCTGGAGGGTGGCCATGTTGCTGATGATTTTTAATGGATGCCAAAGAAGAAAAAACCTTTCCAACTTGGAAGGAATAATTTAGGCCAGAGAGGAAAGGACAAGGCAGTCTAAACACAAACCATCTATGTTAAACAAATGCAGCCATGCCGAAACAATAGTCTGTACTTCAGACCAAAAAATACTGTGATACTCTTGTGGGCTACAGAGAGTCATATAAGAAATATTGTAGAAATGATGTTTTCTGGTACTGGGAAAAATTAGACCATTTGCCTCAAACATTGTGCTGTGGATAAAGACCATTCTTAGCCCCAAAGCCTTTTTTCCTTGCCAAACTAAAGCAGATAAATACATGAGCAAGAGGCAGTGGGGACCAGCCCTTGGACACTTAAGGAGTAAGTAATGGCACTATCACACAAGGAAGTCCAAAGACCTGGGGTCTAGTTCAAAATCTGCTATTATTTGCTAAGTATGAACCATTAGTAGATACCCATCTGAGCCTCTATTTCTCATTAACAAGAATGGGATGATAATTCTAGCTCCTTCAATGTCCTTAGGAGGACCCAGTACCATATCAACTGCAAGACGACAGTAAATTTGGGGACTAATAATAAGTTCTTATAAATTGAACCTCTTAAGAAGAAAACATGTTTTTCTGGCTTAAAGAAAGCAAGACAGAGATTTAACTTTTCAACAAATTGTAGCACAACAAGTAGAAGAAGTATAATAGGGTATCAACTAATGCTTAAGAACCACAAGATAGGGGGAACCTGGGTGGATCAATCGGTTAAGCCTCTGCCTTTGGCTTAGGTCATGATGCAGGGGTCCTAGAATCGAGCCCCACATCAGGTTCCCTACTTCTTCCTGTCTCTCTGCCACTCCCTCTGCTCCTCCTATTCATATGTTATGTTCTCTCATGTTCTCTGTCTCTCTCAAATAAGTAACTAAAATTTTTTAATTAAACATAAATTTAGAATATATTAAAAAAAGAACCACAAGATAGGAAAAGTGAAACTTTAATTTTTGGACAGAGTTAATGAAAGTCTCTTTGGTGCCCCAGGCACCGACAGGTGGTCAGTTCAGTTCAGCATTTAGGCATGCTCACAGGCATTTCTGGTCTCATACAGCATCTCTCAATGCCACGTCACAGATGATACAGGGAGTCTTCCAAGACTCCAGTCAACCTGAATCTCTCTCAGACTCCACCCTCCTCAGTCTCACTTGGACAAAGCTCTCAAAAAAAAGTTCTGCTTATCTGACTCCAACTGGGTGTTGAGTTCCTCATGTCAGAGCTCTAGAAGTAAGACACTATTCTTAGCTGGGCTTACTTGGGAAATATTTAGCAGTGGTTGTTAGCTATTCTAGGAATGACACTGAATTTGGATGGGATCAGGTTGGCGCCTCCATTAGAAGAATGTCTGTTCTGGTAAGGAATGGAGCATGAGGATTGTAACTTCAATTAGGGTATTTTAAGCCATCCTGTGGGTAAACGGAAGTTCTGGCAAGCCAACTCATCAACATAAACCACCATGGATCTGAGTGTTCCCATGAAAGGTGAGGGGCACTGCTAGTCTGCATTACCCTAACCGTCGTGATAATTGGTTCAATTCACATCTTCCATTATAAAAGTCAGAAACTTTAGATGCAAGGAGAGTCCTTGGACACCTCAAAACACATCCCAGGGATCCCCATCCATGAACACCTTACCATAATAATTGGCACCCAAAACTGGCATCAGTGCACAGCTATGCCAGGGTTTCAGAAATCACAGGGAGATAAACTCAACCAGGAAACCAGAATGAGAGACTGTAGGAAGCAAAAAAACAAACTTAGGGCTCGGTTGATATCTGAAGGCAGAGTAACACATAGGCAAATTTTGCTTACTTGACAAGTTTACACAAAGTGGGCTCTGGACATGAAAAATAGTAAATCACAGTCCATTTCTAGGCTTTCATATGTTCACAGTACATACCCAACCTTTTGTATTCCCTCTGTCCAAGAAGACTTTTCTATAAAAGTCTTTCATAAATGCACTTCCAATTACTGAGTCACTTAATCTAGATGAATATAGGCGTTAATATCCATAAAGCACTTAGAAAAATCCCTGGCACACAGTATTCTTTATATAAATGTTTGTTAAATAAAGAACTTAAGAATTTAGTCCATCCATTTTTAAACAAGTCAACAAAATTATAAACTCCTTGGAGCCTTTTAAAAAATTCCCTACAGTTCTATCAAAGTTCTGGAAACACACCACACATGTAATAAACACTACTTTATAATGGACTCTTTCAAATATTTATTGAATATCTGTCAGGTTATTCAAAATGAATTGAACACTTTAAAAAATTCATTGTTCAGTATCTAAGCTGTATGTGAACATGCAGCCAAACCAATCTGTAAAGAAGCCACGGCAGTTTCGTTTCTCTTGCAGATGCTCATTACGTACCCTGCACGTCACCTGGCAGGCCTCAGTCCTGCATCTCATTCATCTCAAAACCTGTACAGCAGTACACCGCCAATGCGGAAAGGGTAGCCTTGACGTGGTCCCTCATGCCCTCAGATGTGAGAGGATGAAGTGGTCAGAAGACAAGCTTCTTGACATACCCCCACAAGGAGAAGTCACACGGTGTGTGATCTGAGGGGTCAGGGAGCCACTGCTCCTGAGATGGGGCTGGGGAAGGCACCATATGTGGGACCACATGCTACGTTCCTTGATCCCTGACAGTGTTACCTACTAGATGAGCTAAAACAGTCCACCTCTTGAAGGAACTTTACTCTGAGTCTTAAATTCTCTTATTCTTTTTCCTTTTTGGCATACTTGCCCTATTTAAAGTATTCCATTCCTCCTGGAAAAAAATCATATATATGTATGCACTATAATATACAGAGTCTATAATAGATTACATATAGTATATAGATATACTATAATAGATTGAGCCAGATAATGAGTTCCTTATGCTCATATTTTCACATTTAACTCTTCTACTTACTTACTCGTTTCTTTGAAACATTTCTTACTTTCCCCATTTGAATTGTTCCTTTCTGGAGCTTCTCTCTGTCCATCTGCTCTTCTTAGAAATCAAGGTTCAGGTTAAAAGCATCATTTTCTGGGGCACATGGGTGGCTCATTTGGTTAAGGATACAAATCTTGATTTCAGCTTGGGTCATGATCTCAGGATCATGGGCTCGAGCTCAACGGGGAGTCTGCTTCTCTCTCTCTCCCTCTTCCTCTGCCCCTCCTCCCACTCACAAGCACTCTCAAGCTCTCTCTTCTCTCTTTGAAATAAATAAATCTGGGGCACCTGGGTGGCTCAGTGGGTTAAGCCTCTGCCTTCGGCTCAGGTCATGATCCCAGAGTCCTGGGATCAAGCCCCACATCGGGCTCTCTGCTCAGCGGGGAGCCTGCTCCCTCCTCTCTCTCTGCCTGCCTCTCTGCCTACTTGTGATCTCTGTCTGTCAAGTAAATAAATAAATAATCTTTAAAAAATGTAAAAATTTTAAAGAGTCATTTTTCCAGTACATGTAGTTTGCCATTCATCAGTGTGCACATGAGCACCAGCTTTGTGTCCAGATCATCATGTTATCCTGCCTTCCCTTTTGGTCAGATGAACTATATTTTACAAAAATTATCTCCCAAGCTTCAGACTTTGCTGTCTCCTTGTGCTCAGTGACACTGCAAGGCTCTCCTAATACATTTTTTACCCAGTGTCAGTTACATTTTACCGACATCTTTCACCAAAATATTTCCAAAGATGTTCAATAAGTCTGCACCTCACAACCTCTTTAATGCCTGAAACATCTCTCCACTATGGGGCGGACACCAATATAGTCTCAGCTCTCAGTTCTCAGAGTCTGTTTCCACTCATCGATCAGAAAACCCATACAGTTTCTCACATCCATATCTCACTTCTAGGTAGGTGAGAGCTCATCAAATCCTAAAAGGAATGGTGCACTAAAATCCACTCAAATAATCTATCACTACTCTCTTTAGTCCTCTAACAAATCTCCCGTACCAAGGATGGTACTCAGCATATCCAAATGAGTTGTGCACTTAGAAACACAAGTATGTGCAAGATTATTATGCACTCCTTTAGTGGCAAGCCCAGGAAATTCCAGAGATGAGAGAGGTTACCACATGAATTCCCTTCAGAAAATGGACTTCCTTTATTTCACTGGCCTTAAGGAATCTCTTTTACTCCTCATTCCTTGCAATAAAGAAATCTAGAGGAAGCACATTTTTTAGGCAAGGGAAGAAATGCAAGACCTGCAAATAAAAGACCTCAGAAGTATTATTCTGGGGTTCAAATTTCCCAAACTGGTGCTGACTTTCTGATAGGCAAGGAGATTTGAGCTTTGTATTTCCTTAATCTGAACATAACCATCACCTTCATAGTATGCCTCATACACATACAGCTACCCTTACTCTTCAAGAAAAATAAACCCATTCCTACTAGCAGCAGCTACCTACGTTTCCACTCACATTGCTGCCATGTTCCCTTTCCCAGCCCTCTGCTCTCCAGGTACAAGAGTGTGAATGAGAAATAGGAAGACTTTTATCATCTTGACTTCCATCAAGATTATAGATTCCATATTGTAACTTCA
The DNA here is from genome assembly GCA_004024625.1 of Mellivora capensis. Classification (NCBI taxonomy): domain Eukaryota; kingdom Metazoa; phylum Chordata; class Mammalia; order Carnivora; family Mustelidae; genus Mellivora; species Mellivora capensis. The sequence continues at coordinate 11,497 of PISX010034864.1, forward strand.
TGGTTGTCAGATTCATGGATGGTCAAAATTCTCAAGGTAACTGGAGATTAGATGCTCAATAAATTCTACTTACTATTCCATCAGACTCTAAGCAAGGCGTGTATCTAAATTTTCTCATCAGTGTGTCTCAGCATCTACCAGAGTATGGCACATAGTAAGTGCTTAATATCCATTTTTGAATAAATGAACAAATAAATGAGTAAATTAATGAATTAATGAATGAGAGATCACTATTCTAAATGTCTATTTTTAAGGGTGACAAATGCTATATAGCATTAATAATGGACATTTCATATTTGCTTTCTGCCTCAGAGCATTTGGAGTTTTAAATAATATAAAACTAATTTAAATGACTTGCCTAGCTTCTCACACCTCTCATACCAACTTTTTAGTGCTCCTAAACCCAAAAAAAATACGCTGCAGTTGGGAAATCAGCTCCAGCAACAAATTATTAAATATAATAATAGGGCCATGCTAACCCATATGAACTTATGAGGACAGAGCCTGAAATCAAAAGTAATATGTCAGTAAAATGTGTGAATATTAACAAGTACATACTATAATTGAAGATATTCATTATAATTTAGATGCTATTTTGCTATTCAGGCATTTGATAATCCCTGACTGCATAATCAGTATCACCTTGACATTAATAAGAGAATGCCAAGCTGATGACAATTTTGCTGGGTGATCAATGCTTGCTGATGAACCTTTTGCTAGTTGCTCAATATTGATAATTTGTTTCAAATTAACTATAAAAGCAAAATGTCCTATGGGGAAAATACAAATTACGGGGGGATTAAAAGCAGAAATAAGGTGGTTTTGTATCAGGATGTGAAACAGATATATCTATTTCAAAATTGCAAGTTTGAGTTCTATATCCACTAAAGAGAAGGGTGGAGAATTTCAGGAATTATCCAGATATTTCAAAAGAGGAACTGTATTTTGCTTAGTCCACTAAATATCTCATACAAAACGAAGGGCTGGTTTTGTTTCACATGGCCTGGGAAATAGCCCCAGTTTTCTCCTGAAAAGTTGATAGTTACGTGTAATGAGTAATCCTTAGTCCGTGGAAAACCTTAGTTTTAGTGTGATTCATTGGTCTCCTATGCATTGCATTTATGACAAAATAGGTTGCATTTTATTATATTACTAAAAATTAAAAAGCACATATAATGAACACATAGATCTAGAGAGAGGAAGGAAGTAGCACTGTTTACCCAAATATTATCTAATAAATATCATTTCCTTGAGTCTAAATACAAATGAATCTAACTAGATACAAAATGCCTTACTCTATTCTTTGTTAACTGTTTTATAGACTTTAAGAAGTCCACCACCCACAACATGGAGATAAGGCCTGCTTCATCCTGCTTAAATCAAGTACCAGCTGACCAAAAGCAATGAATCATTAACTCAGTTTTCTCTGAGTAAGGAAGAAACAGATTGTGTGTGTTAATCCATCTATTTAAAAGGGAAACATTCTGAAAATTTTTAAAAGGAACCTTGGATCCCAAAACAAATGCAGATTTGGGGGAATCATTTATAGGAAAAGCCTGGGTGTGTCTACATTTTCCTTACTGATGACTGCGACCAATTAAACAATTTAATTGGCAAAACTTATTAGTAGGACAGAACTGGAAATAAATTTATTTTGACAAGTTTTCAATTAGAGATATCAAGAACCAACTGACGTCTCTTGGAAAGGACTAACTAAAGACAACGCCCTCTTTGGCAATCAACTGTGTTTCCTTTGGTTTGATTTTCCCTGGTTTTCCATGGCAAACAGAATTTCCTTAAAGACATCTCTCGGGGCGCCTGGGTGGCTCAGTGGGTTAAAGCTTCTGCCTTCAGCTCAGGTCATGATCCCAGGGTCCTGGGATCAAGCCCCACATCGGGCTCTCTGCTCCTCGGAGAGCCTACTTACTCCTCTCTCTCCCTGCCTGCCTCCCTTGCCTACTTGTGATCTCTGTCTGTCAAATAAATAGGTAAAATCTTAAAAAAAAAAAAAA
>PISX010034865.1:0-13518 GCA_004024625.1 Mellivora capensis
AATACATACAACAGAATTCCATTTATTGTTTTAAAGGGGGATAGAGGAGTTCAAAGAAATAAAGAAAGTTTATCTTTTCATAGCTGTATAAACACAGACTATCTGGAAGAACAGATACTAAACTACTATAGTGGTAACTTCTGAGAAAGAGCTTGGGAACACAAAGAGGGGTTTTCCAGTTCAGAAAAATGAAATCAGGTTCTAGAAGGTAAGTGTTCTTTCTAGAAGGTATGTGAAATGACAAAAGCGAGGTGGAAAACTTCACATCACATACAATCACACTTTCCTAAGATGTCTATCATGTATATTCATTAAAAAAATAAAAGAATATAAAAGAATTTTAAAAATTAAGTGCAGTCATCTTTAGATGGTGAGTCATGACTGACAGTTATTTTCCTTGATGCTCTTTTGTATTTTCTAAAATGTCTACAATAAAGGTTTATTATTTTTGTTATTTTCATCACATATAGACTTATGCTTTTTATTTTTTTAAAGAATTTTATTTATTTATTACAGAGAAATCATGCACATGTGTGCAAGTGGCAGGTGGGGGGAGGTAGGGGCAGAGGAAGGGGGAAAGAAGCAGACTCCCCTAGGCTTGGAGACATTTTAATGTAGATATTAGGTCACCTTTCCAATTTCTTCTCTGTTTACTGGTCTCTTTAAATTTCCTACTTCTTCTGATGACCCTAGGCATTTGATTCCTAGAAAATCATGTGTTTTCTCTTTTGAATTTGTTATTACAAAGTTGTACATGGTATTCACTTCAACTTTTAAAAAGCCTACTGTGTTTGCAGAGACAGTACATTTACCATTCCTAAGGTTATTTATTGTGTCTTCTGTGATTTTTTTTCTTGATTAAACTTGTCAAATGTTGTCTATTTTATTTATTTTCTCCCTCCTCTAGAAGAAAAAACAGAAACAAACTACTCATATGGGTTCTATTCTTTCAATTTCTTGGTTTCTACTTTTATATTTATTATGTACTTACTTTGGGGGATTACTTTGATGTTCCTTTCTTAGCTTCTTAAGCTGAAAGATTAGTTCATTTATTTCTTAAAATAGCTTCTTTCCTAACAAGTGTTTTAGAGTTATAATTTTTTTAAATATGACTTTGGCAATACCCTACAGATTTTTATATGCAGTGTCTCTTGTCACTTGTTTCTAATTTATCTATAAATTCCACTTTTTTTTCTTTTTCCTTTTTATTAACATATAATGTGTTACTTGTTTCAGGGGTTCAGGTCTGTGATTCATCACTCTTACACAATTCACAGCACTCACCATAGCAAATACCTTCCCCAATGTCCATCCTCCAGCCACCCCATCCCTCTCACCCCCCTCCCCTCCAGGAACCCTCAGTTTGTTTCCTGAGATTAAAAGGCTTTTATGGTTTGTCTCCCTCTCTGGTATTATCTTGTTTCATTTTTCCCTCCCTTCCCCTATGATCCTCTGTCTTGTTTCTCAAATTCCTCGTATCAGTGAGATTATATGATAAGTGTCTTTTTCTGATTGACTTATTTCACTTAGCATAATAGCTTCTAGCTCCATCCATGTTGCTCCAAATGGCAAGATTTCGGGTTTTTTATGGCTGCATAATATGCCATTGTATATATATACCACATCTTCTTTATCCATTTATCTGTTGATGGAAATCTAGGCTCTTTCCATAGTTTGGCTATTGTGAATATTGCTGCTGAAAACATTGGGTGTAAACATGTGCCCCTTCAGATCACTACATTTGTATCTTTAGTGCAATTGCTGGGTTGTAGGGTAGTTCTATTTTCAACTTTTTGAGGAACCCCCATGCTGTTTTCCAGAGTGGCTGCACCAGCTTGCATTCCCACCAACAGTGTAGGAGGGTTCCCCTTTCTCTGCATCCTCGCCAACATCTGTCATTTCCTGACTTGTTAAATTTTAGTTATTCTGACTGGTGTGAGATGGTATCTCACTGTGGCTTTGGTTTGTGTTTCCCTGATGCTGAGTGATGCTGAGAACTTTTTCATGTGTCTGTTGGCCATTTAGATGTCTTCTTTGCAGAAATGTCCGTTCATGTTTTCTGTCCATTTCCTGATTGGATTATTTGTTCTTTGGGTGTTGAGCTTGATAAGTTCTTTTAGAGTTTGGATAGTAGCCCTATCTTCTCCCATCCTGTTGGTTGTCTTTTTGGTTTTGTTGACAGTTTCTTTTGCTGTGTAAAAGCATTTTATGTTTCTTTTTTTTTTAATGGGATCGGGAGGGAGACAAACCATAAGTGACTCTTAATCTCACAAAACAAACTGAGGGTTGCTGGGGGTTGGGGGGTCGGGAAAGGGGGGTGGGGTAATGGACATTGGGGAGGGTATGTGCTATGCTGAGTGCTGTGAAGAGTGTAAACCTGGAGACTCACAGACATGTACCCCTGGGGATAAAAATACTTTATATGTTTATAAAAAATAAAAAAAATTAAAAGAGATTTTTTAAAAAGCATTTTATGTTGTCCCAATTGTTCATTTTTGTCCTTGCTTCCCTTGCATTTGGCAATGTTTCTAGGAAGAAGTTGCTACGCCTGAGGTCGAACAGGTTGCTGTCTGTATTATCCTCAAGGATTTTGATGGATTCCTGTCTCACATTGAGGTCTTTCATCCAATTTGAGTCTATTTTGTGTGTGATGCATGTTGCTGTCTAATTTTCCCAACACCATTTGTGGAAGAGGCTGTTGTTTTTCCATTGGACATTCTTTCCTGCTTTGTTGAAGATCAGATGACCATAGAGTTGAGGGCCCATTTTTGGGCTCTCTATTCTGTTCCACTGATCTATGTGTCTCTTTTTGTGCCGGTACCATAATGTCTTGATGATTACAATATAATAGAGCTTGAAGTCTGGAATTGTGATGCTTCCAGCTTTGGTTTTCTTTTCCAACATTCCTCTGGCTATTTGGGGTCTTTTCTGGTTTCATAAAAATTTTAGGATTATTTGTTCCATTTCTTTGGAAAAAGTTGATGGTATTTTGATAAGGATTACATTAATGTGTAGATTGCTCTAGGTAGGATAGACATTTTCACAATATTTGTTCTTCCAATCCATGAGCATGGAATGTTTTTCCATTTCTTTGTGTCTCCCTCAGTTTCTCTCATGAGTATTCTATAGTTTTCTGAGTACAGTTTCTTTGCCTCTTTGGTTAGATTTATTCCTAGATATCTTATGGTTTTGGGTGCGATTGTAAATGGGATCGAATCCTTAATTTCTCTTTCTTCTCTCTTGCTGTTGGTGTATAGAAATGTAACTGATTTCTGTACATTGGTTTTATATCCTGACACTTTACTGAATTCCTGTATGAGTTCTAGCAGTTTTGGAGTAGAATCTTTTGAGTTTTCCACATAAAGTATCATATAATCTGCAAAGAGTGAGAATTTGACTTCTTCTTTGCCAATTCAGATGCCTTCTATTTCTTTTTGTTGTCTGATTGCTGAGGCTAGGACTTCTAGTACTATGTTGAATAGCAGTGGTGATAATGGACAGCCCTGCAATGCTCCTGACATTAGGGGAAAGTGCTCAGTTTCTCCCCATTGAGAATGATATTCACTGTGAGTTTTTCATAGATGGCTTTGATGATATTGAGGTATGTACCCTCTATCCCTACACTATGAAGAGTTTTGATCAAGAAAGGATGCTGTACTTTGTCAAATGCTTTTTCAGCATCCATTGAGAGTATTACATAGTTCTTGTTCTTTCTTTTATTAATGTGTTGTATCACATTGACTGATTTGCAGATGTTGAACCAAACTTGCAGCCCAGGAACAAATCCCACTTTGTTATGGTGGATAACCTTTTTAATGTACTGTTGGATCCTATTGGCTAGTATTTTGGTGAGAATTTTTGCACCGATGTTCACTAGGGATATTGGTCTGTCATTTTCCTTTTTGATGGGGTCTTTCTCTGGTTTTGGGAGCAAGGTATTGCTGGCTTCATAAAATGAGCTTGGAAGTTTTCCTTCCATTTCTATTTTTTGGGACAGTTTCAGGAGAATAGGTATTAATTCTTCTTTAAATGTTGGTAGAATTCCCCTAGGAAGCCGTCTGGCCCTAGGCTCTTGTTTTTTGGGAAATTTTTGATGACTGCTTCAATTTCCTTACAGGTTATGGGTCTGTTAAGGTGTTCTATTTCTTCCTGGTTCAGTTTTTGTAGTTTATACATCTCTAGGAATGCATCCATTTCTTCCAGATTGTCAAATTTGCTGGTGTGCAGTTGCTCATGATATGTTTTTATAATTGTTTGTATTTTTTGGTGTTGGTTGTGATCTCTCCTCTTTCATTCATGATTTTATTAATTTGGGTCCTTTCTCTTTTCTTTTTTATAAGTCTGGGATGGGTTTATCAATCTTATTAATTCTTTTTTTTAATTTATTTTTATTTCTTTTCAGCATAATAGTATTCATTGTTTTTGTACCACACCCAATGCTCCATGCAATACGTGCCCTCCTTAAAACTCACCACCAGGCTCCCCTAACCTCCCATTCCCTGCCCCTTCAAAACCCTCAGGTTGTTTTTCAGAGTCCATAGTCTCTCATGGTTCACCTCCCCTTCCAATTTCCCTCAACTCTCTTCTCCTCTCCATCTCCCCATGTCCTCCATGTTATTTGTTATGCTCCACAAATAAGTGAAACCATATGATAATTAACTCTCTCTGCTTGACTTATTTCACTCAGCATAATCTCTTCCAGTCCCATCCATGTTGCTACAAAAGTTGGGTATTCATCCTTTCTGATGGAGGCGTAATACTCCATAGTGTATATGGACCAAATCTTCCTTATCCATTCGTCCGTGGAAGGGCATCTTGGTTCTTTCCACAGTTTGGCGACCATGGCCATTGCTGCTATAAACATTGGGGTACAGATGGCCCTTCTTTTCACTACATCTGTATCTTTGGGGTAAATACCCAGTAGTGCAATTGCAGGATCATAGGGAAGCTCTATTTTTAATTTCTTGAGGAATCGCCACACTGTTCTCCAAAGTGGCTGCACCAACTTGCATTCCCACCAACAGTGTAAGAGGGTTCCCCTTTCTCCACATCCTCTCCAACACATGTAGTTTCCTGTCTTGCTAATTTTGGCCATTCTAACTGGTGTGAGGTGGTATCTCAATGTGGTTTTAATTTGAATCTCCCTGATGGCTTACTAATTCTTTTAACGAACAAGCTCCTAGATTTGTTGATTTGTTTTACTGTTCTTTTGGTTTCTATTTCATTGATTTCTGCTCTGATCTTTATTATTTCTCTTCTTCTGCTGGGTTTAGGCTTCCTTTGCTATTCTTTCTCAAGCTCCTTTTCATTTTCATTTATTCCCATGAATTTTAAATTCTTCTTTAATTTGCCTGGTTGATCCATTCATTCTTTAGTAGGATGCTCTTTAGCCTCCATGTATTTGAGTTCTTTCCCACTTTCCTCTTGTGGTTGTGTTCTAGTTTCAAAGCATTGTTGTCTGAAAATATGCAGGGAATGATTCCAATCCTTTGGTACCCAGTTGAGACCTGATTTGTGACCTGGGATGTGATCTATTCTTGAGAGTGTTCCATGTGCATTAGAGAAGAATGTGTATTCTGTTGTTTTGGGATAGAATGTTCTGAATATATCTGTGATGTCCATGTGGTCCAGTGTGTCATTTAACACCTTTATTTCCTTGTTGATATTTGCTTAGATGATCTGTGCATTTCAGTGAGGGGGGGGTGTTAAAATCCCCTACTATTATTGTATTATTGTTGATGTGTTTCTTTGATTGTGTTATTAACTGGTTTACACACTTGGCTGCTCCCACGTTAGAGGCATAGATATTTAAAATTGTTAGATCTTCTTGTTGGACAGACCCTTTGAGTATGATATAGTGTCCTTCCTCATCTCTTAGTATAGTCTTTGGCTTCAAATCTAATTTATGTGATATAAGGATTGCCACCCCAGCTTTCTTCTGATGTCCATTAGCATGGTAAATGGTTTTCTACCCCCTCACTTTCAATCTGGAATCTTTGGGTCTAAAATGAGTTTCTTGCAGACAGCATGTTAATGGGTCTTGGTTTTTTTTAATCCATTGTGATACCCTGCGTCTTTTGATTGGGACACTTAGCCCATTTACATTCAGGGTAACTTAATGTTAAAAGATATAAATTTCGTGCCATTGTATTGCCTGTAAGGTGACTGTTACTGTGTTACTGTGTATTGTCTCTGTTCCTTTCTGGTCTATGTTACTTTTAGCCTCTCTCTTTGCTTAGAAGACCCCATTCAATATTTCCTGTAGAGCTGGTTTGGTGTTTGCAAATTCTTTTAGTTTCCATTTGTCCTGGAAGCTGTTTATTTCTCTTTCTATTTTCAATGACAACCTAGCTGGATATAGTATTCTTGGCTGCATATTATTCTCATTTAGTGCTCTGAATATATCATGCCAGTCCTTTCTTGCCTGCCAGGTTTCTGTGAATATATATATATATATATATATATATATATATATATATATATATGCAGAATATATGTGAATATACATATATATACATATATGTATATATATATACACACACACACAGAAAAATAAGGGTAAATATTTGAAGGGATGGATTATGACTGTAAAGTTGATAATTTAAAAAGATTTTAAAAAAGGAATTGATAAGAAGTTGGTTGAAAAAAGAAAGAAAAATTTTAAAAAATAAAAGGAGAGAATGTGATCAGGCAGGAGACTAGAACAAAGCCATACACTAGATTTAGGGTATATTTTGGTCTATTAGAAGAAACTGTATCCCAAAATTTTAAAGAGAGAAAAATATAGACATATATATATATATATATATATATATATATATATATATAAAAATAAGGTTATATACAATGAAGAGATAGAATATGAGTGTAAAAATGAAAATTAAAAAATATTTTTGAGGGGGCGCCTGGATGACTCAGTGGGTTAAAGCCTCTGCCTTCGGCTCAGGTCATGATCCCAGGGTCCTGGGATCAAGCCCTGCATCAGGCTCCCTGCTCAGCAGGGAGCCTGCTTCCCCCTCTCTCTCTCTGCCTGCCTCTCTGCCTACTTGTGATCTCTGTCTGTCAAATAAATACATAAAATCTTTTTTAAAATTTTTGAAAAAGTATTGATAAGATAAGATGTTGGTTAAAATAGGAAGAAGGAAAAATTCAAAAAAGAATAGAAAAAGAAAAAAAGAAAATTTTAAAAGTTTAACTCTGAAAGACTAAAGAATCATAGGGAGGAAAAGCCATGAATTCTATGTCCTGTATTCCCTTAGCGCTGGTGTTTTGCAGTTCTCATTGATCAGTTAATTTGGTCTTGGCTGGATGTTCTTGCTGATCTTCTGGGGGAGGGGCCTGTTGCAATGATTCTCAAATGTCTTTGCCCAAGGCGGAATTGCACACCCTTGCCAGGGGCCAGGCTAACTAATCTGCTTGGGTTCGCTCTCGGGAGCTTTTGTTCCCTGAACACTTTCTGTAGAGCTCTGGAGGCGGAGTGAAAATGGTGGCCTCCCAGTCTCTGGCTGGAGGAGCTGAGAGTTCAGGGCCCCACTCCTCGGTGCGCCCTCAGAGTAAAGCAGTCAATCCCTCCCATCTCCCTGGTCTCCAGCTGCACTCCAAGCTCACCCGGCCTGTGACCAAGCATTTCTATTTCTGGTGCACGACCCTGTTTGGAGTCTTCAAACCCAGCTGATTCATGCAGCACACTCCCATGCCGCTCTTCCCGGAGGAGGAAGGTGAGTCTGCCGCTTGTGGGGTCCCTGCTCGAAGAGCAGTGGCCCAACTGTGCCTCAGATCACAGTTTAAGGTAACCCCAAGCTGAGAACCCCTCCTCTGCTCCATCTCTGCAGCCAGATTCCCTGCTCTGATACCTGGAAGGGAGCTCTGTCACACTCAGACACCCCCGGTCTTTCTGTGACCTTGCAGGACCTGAGACCACATTGTCCCCACAAAGGCCCCACCCCCCACTTAGCCTCTGGAGCAATGTCTTTCAGTGGAACAGACTTCTAAAAGTTCCTATTTTTGTGCTCGGTTGCTCTCTCACTTGCCGGGAGCTGGCCCTTCCCCGCATGGTCTATCTTCTTGAATGTTACCTTCAATTCACTTCTCCACATGTCCTACCTTCCAGAAAGTGGTCGCTTTTCTGTTTCTAGAATTGCTGCTTTTCTTCTCTTCAGTCTCCTGTTGAGTTTGTAGGTGTTCAGAATGGTTTGGTAGCTGAATTCCTGTGACTCAATGAAATTTAGGTCAGCTACTCCTCCGCCATCTTGCCCCACTTGTTGTTGTTGTTGTTGTTGTTGTTGTTTTTCTATAACTTAAGTATTTTGGAATGGTTATTTCTATTGCAATCAAGTGAAAAGTTTTGGGGGAAGGGTCAATTTAGTGTTTTCTTTTTTGCTATCATTTGTTGATGACTAAATTCGCCTTAGAGATTTTCTTTTTACAATGAGGTGAAATTTGTTTTTAGGCCTAACATATACTCATTTTTTGGAGAATGTTCCATGTTTATTTAGAAAGAATGCATCTTCTTTGAGGTTGGGTACTGAGTTCTTTCAAGCTTCATTACTGTGTTATTAAAATCCTTTAAAGCTGTCACCTGGGTGGCTCAGTGGGTTAAAGCCTCTACCTTTGGCTCATGGCCTGATCTCAGGGTCCTGGGATCGAGCCCCGCATCGGGCTCTCTGCTCGGTAAGGATCCTGCTTCCCTTCCTCTATCTCTGCCTGCCTCTCCGCCTCCTTTTGATCTCTGTCAAATAAATAAATAAAATCTTTTTAAAAATTCCTTTAAAGCCCTACTTATTATCTGCTTATGGATTGCTAAGAGATATGTGTTAGCCTCTGCGTCAGCTAGCTATTGCTGCAGGACAAGGTCCTTAAAACTCAAGGGCTTAAACAGCCATCATCTAGGATCACTCACGTGCCCCTGGTAGAGGGAGTTCAGCAGACCTATGATGGGCTGGGCTTAGTGCCTCTGTCCTAGGCTGTGTTGGCCAGGGTTGCCATGGGGGCTCTGGGGCTAACTACAGGTCTATGTGCCAGCTGAGGGAGGTGGGGAAGACTGTGGTTGTTGAGCTGATTCTGCTCTTCATTATAGGTTGTGGGTTAGCTGGAAGAACTCTGCTTCACAATGCCTTTGGTAAGCTCTTGCTGGTCCAAGAATCATGACATTCGCAGGTGTAATTAAGTTAAGAATTTTAATGTGAGATCATCCTAGATTTAGGGTGAGCCCTAAATCCAATGACTGAATGTCCTTGTAAGAGACAGCAAAGGAGAAGGTGCAGAGACATGCACAGGAGAAGGTGATGGGGAAATGGGGCAAAGATTGGAGAGCGATGCTTATAAATCAAGGAATGCCAAGAATTGTTGCTAGTCACCCAAAGCTAGGAGAGAGACATGGAACAGATTCTCCCTTGGAGACTCCAGAAGGAACCAACCTTGATTCAAGCCTCCAGAACTGTGAAAGAATAAATGGATGTTCCTTTAAGCCACTCAGTTTGTGGTAATTTGTTTCAGCAGCCACAAAAAAGCTAATACAATCTGCTCCCACACATGCCCCTACTCTTGCTGACACAGAGCAATACGCTTTAGAAACTTCCCTGAGATGTAAGCTTTATATTCCCCATCCACGTTGTGTTGGGATCTGGCTCCTAGGAGACAGGCAGTGATTGGAAGAGGGCATAAAGAGAGCTCCTGGGTGTTGATAGCTTAATATTTATTAAATCTGGGGCCTGGCTAGAGGATTGTGCTCACATGATGGAAATTCCTCAAGTTCTGTACTTATAATATGTGCACTTTTCTGTAAGTAACACTTCAATACAATTTGTTTAACTTTGTAAAAAAATTGTTTTTAAAAGGTAAAAAAATAGTAATAAAAATAAAAGCTGCTATAGAGGCTCTCTGGCTTTAAAAGCATACACAGAGGGATGCCTGGGTGGCTCAGGTGGCTAAGCATCTGCCTTCAGCTCAGGTCATGATCCCAGGGTCCTGGGATGAAGCCCCACTTCTGGGCCCCTCCTTGGCTGGGAGCCAGCTTCTCCCTTTCCCTGTGTCTCTCCCTTGTGCTCACTTTTGTACACACACTCTCTCTGTCTGAAATAAGTAAATAAAATCTTTTTTAAAAAAGTATATTTGGAGTTGGAAGTTGATTGCCTGAGCTGGCCATTTTCTTCTCCTAAGTCCCTGGTACTGCCATAAATAGCCAAACTGTTCCACATTTGTTTTAATTAATAGAATTTCCATAGCAATTAGGAGAAGTTACTATCCAGTCTTCTAGGACTGCCTCAAAGTGAGTCTTTTGGAAATCATGGTCTGAGGCAAGGATTAAAGTACTAACACTTTATCTGGGAAGGAAAAGTCCAGGAGAGTGAGCAAGAGGGAAAAGGGGAAGCAAAAGAAGGGAATGCAGTGAGGTGCTATAAGGCAAGGGGCCTCATCAGTGCACTGACTACTGCTCCACCAGGAGCCACAAAGAAACCCAGCAGGTTTGGCAATTTATTGTATTTTATTTTGTATTGTTTTTAATTTTATTTTTTCAGTGTTCCAAGATTCATTGTTTATGCACTACACCCAGTGCTCCATGCAATATGTACCCTCCTTAACACCTACCATCAGGCTCCCCTATCCCTCTACCCCCCCAGCCCCCTCTAAAATCCTCAGTTTGTTTCTCAGAGTCCACAGTCTCTCATGCTTCAACTCCCTTTCCGATTTCCCCCAATTCACTTTTCCTTTCCTTCTCCTAATATCTTCTGTGTTATTCCATATGATACTTGACTCTCTCTGCTTGTCTTATTTCACTCAGCATAATCTCTTCCAGTCCTGTCCATGTTGATACAAAAGTTGGGTATTCATCCTTTCTGATGGAGGCATAATATTCCTTTGTATTTATGGATCATATCTCCTTTATCCATTCGTCCGTTGAAGGGCATCTTGGCTCTTTCCACAGTTCAGCGACTGTGGCCATTGCTGCTATGAACATTGGGGTACAGATGGTCCTTCTTTTCATTACATTTGTATCTTTGGGGTAAATGCCCAGTGAAATTGCTGGGTCATAGGGTAGCTCTATTTTTAATTTTTTGAAGAACTTCCACACTGTTTTCCAAAATGGCTGCACCAGCTTGCATTCTGGTAAGAGGGTTCACCTTCCTCCACAACTTCTCCAACACTTGTTGTTGCTTGCCTTGTCAATTTTTGCCATTCTGACTGGTGTAGGGTGGAATCTCAATGTGGTTTTGATTTGAATTTCCCTGATGGCTAATGATGATGAACACTTTTTCATGTGTCGGATAGCCATTTGTATGTCTTTTTTGGAGAAGTGTCTATTCATGTCTTCTGTCCATTTTTTGACGTGTTGAATTTGAGGAGTTCTTTATAGATCTTGGATATCAGCACTTTGTCTATAGTGTCATTTGCGAATGTCTTCTCCCATTTCGTGGGTTGCCTCTTTGTTTTGTTGTCTGTTTCCTTTGCTGTGCAGAAGCTTTTTAACTTGATGAAGTCCCAAAAGTTCATTTTCACTTTTGTTTCCTTTGCATTTGGAAACATGTCTTGAAAGAAGTTGCTGTGGCTGATATCAAAGAGGTTACTGCCTATGTTCTCCTCTAGGATTTTTTTTTATTTCTTTTCAGCGTAACAGAATTCATAGTTTTTGCACCACACCCAGTGTTCCATGCAATACGTGCCCTCCATAATACCCACCACCTGGCTCCCCCAACCTCCCACCACCCGACCCTTCAAAACCCCTCAGGTTGTTTCTCAGAGTCCATAGGCTCTCATGGTTCACCTCCCCCCCCAATTTCCCTCAACTCCCTTCTCCTCTCCATCTCCCCATGTCCTCCGTGTTATTTGTTATGCTCCGCAAATAAGTGAAACCATATGATAATTGACTCTCTCTGCTTGATTTATTTCACTCAGCATAATCTCTTCCAGTCCCGTCCATGTTGATACAAAAGTTGGGTATTCATCCTTTCTGAGGGAGGCATAATACTCCATAGTGTATATGGACCACATCTTCCTTATCCATTCGTCCATTGAAGGGCATCTTGGTTCTTTCCACAGTTTGGTGACCGTGGCCATCGCTGCTATAAACATTGGGGTACAGATGGCCCTTCTTTTCACTACATCTGTATCTTTGGGCTAAATACCCAGTAGCGCAATTGCAGGGTCATAGGGAAGCTCTATTTTTAACTTCTTGAGGAATCTCCACACTGTTCTCCAGAGTGGCTCCACCAACTTGCATTCCCAACAACAGTGTAAGAGGGTCCCCCTTTCTCCACATCCTCTCCAAAATATGTTGTTTCCTGTCTTGCTAATTTTGGCCATTCTAACTGGTGTAAGGTGGTATCTCAATGTGTTTTAATTTGAATTTCCCTGATGGCTAGTGATGATGAACATTTTTTCATGTGTCTGATAGCCACTTGTATGTCTTCATTGGAGAAGTGTCTGTTCATATCTTCTGCCCATTTTTTGATATCATTATCTGTTTTGTGTGTTTGAGTTTGAGGAGTTCTTTATAGATCCTGGATATCAACCTTTTGTCTGTACTGTCATTTGCAAATATCTTCTCCCATTCCGTGGGTTGCCTCTTTGTTTTGTTGACTGTTTTGTTTTTTTTTCTGTGCAGAAGCTTTTGATCTTGATGAAGTCCCAAAAGTGCATTTTCACTTTTGTTACCTTTGCCTTTGGAGACATATCTTGAAAGAAGTTGCTGGGGCTGATATCAAAGAGGTTACTGCCTATGTTCTCCTCTAGGATTCTGATGGATTCCTGTCTCACATTGAGGTCCTTTATCCATTTCGAGTTTATCTTTGTGTACGGAGTAAGAGAATGGTTGAGTTTCATTCTTCTACATATAGCTGTCCAATGTTCCCAGCACCATTTATTGAAGAGACTGTCTTCTTTCCACTGTATATTTTTTCCTGCTTTGTCGAAAATTATTTGACCATAGAGTTGAGGGTCCATATCTCTCTACTCTGTTCCATTGGTCTATGTGTTTGTTTTGATGCCAGTACCATGCTGTCTTGGTGATCACAGCTTTGTAGTAAAGTTTGAAATCAGATAACATGATGCCACCAGTTTTATTTTTGTTTTTCAACATTTCCTTAGCGATTCGGGGTCTCTTCTGATTCCATACAAATTTTAGGATTATTTGCTCCAGCTCTTTGAAAAATACCAATGGAATTTTGATGGGAATGGCATTAAAAGTATAGATTGCTCTAGGCAGTATAGACATTTTAACAATGTTTATTCTTCTGATCCAAGAGCATGGAATGATCTTTCATCTTTTTGTGTCTTCTTCAATTTCTTTCATGAGTGTTCTGTAGTTCCTCGAGTACAGATCTTTTACCTCTTTGGTTAGGTTTATTCCCAGGTATCTTATGGTTCTTGGTGCTATAGTAAATGGAATCGATTCTCTAATTTCCCTTTCTGCATTTTCATTGTTAGTGTATAAGAAAGCCACTGATTTCTGTACATTGACTTTGTATCCTGCCACGTTACTGAATTGCTGTATGAGTTCTAGTAGTTTGGGGGTGGAGTCTT
>PISX010034866.1:0-13409 GCA_004024625.1 Mellivora capensis
TTGACCATAGAGTTGAGGGTCTATTTCTGGGCTCTCTATTCTGTTCCATTGATCTATGTGTCTGTTTTTGTGCCAGTACCATACTGTCTTGATGATGACAGCTTTGTAATAGAGCTTGAAGTCCGGAATCGTGATGCCACCAACTTTGGTTTTCTTTTTCAATATTCCTTTGGCTATTCGAGGTCTTTTCTGGTTCCATTTACAATTGCACCCAAAACTATAAGATACCTTGGACATTGTCTTTTAAGCAACGTTTTCCACCACAACAGTGGCACAAGTGGCCAGCAGAAGCTTCTCCCAGTTTCTCTTCAGATTTATGATGTAGATCCCGTTACTTTTTCTTTTGTAGGTAGACTGTTCCATTTGAAAGTCAAGTTTGGTGCCACCTAAGCGGATTCCCACTGCAAGGGATTTGAAGACATTTTCCTCCTTCATTTGCAGGACATCAAGGGCTCCAGACATGGTACAAGTTTCCCTTTAAGTTATCGTAGGAATGTAGAACAATGCCACTGGATGGACCCCTCCCAGAGGAGTGTGGAAAGCAAAGACCAGTTGATTTAGAAGTGACTATTAAAAGTACTGCATCCAAAGTCCATTGCTCATTGCCTCCCAGAAGGACTTTCCTTCCCTCAAAGTCATCTCTCCACTATTCTCAACATCTTTCATGTGGCACCAATAGAAGAGAATTTCTCCTCTACCTCTACCCTGATGTGTTTCAGGCTGGGCTCTCAATTAACTCTAAAAAAGCACCTGCACATACACAAAATAAAATGTTAGTCACCCTCCATGAAAAGTGGAGGGCTTTGGAATTACCTCAATCCAAACCCCCTGGGCCTCATGAACAAACAGTAACTCTTGAGTGGAGCAATGGCCAGCCACCACCCTCACTTACTGCCCCACCCCCACCACCACACACGTTCCCTTTTTGTCCTCTTACTGTCTCTGGTTGCCCTCTGAAAGGGAGAAAAGAAAGCCACTCAGCCTTATAGTTTCTCCTGCCTGGGGTTTTGCCAGTTAGTTCCCCTGCTGTCCTGTGGTCCTCAGTAGAGGCATAGGCCAATGCCTGTCCACTGGCAAGGAGTGGGATTATCCTCACCCCCCCACCCCACCACTGCTACAGCCATTCCTGGACCTCAGAACTCTTCACAAGAGGGCTGGAGAGAAAACAAAAACAAAACAAAAAACAAAATCCCTATGGAAGAACAAGGACATTGCGGTTTCTTCCCTGGTTTGGATAACTTGCACCCTTGTACTGCTGGTGGTGCTTGGGTTTTCATTAGGGTATCCTCCATGGTTGCCCAGTTTTCTGAAAAGATCCTCTTCCTTGGGGAGCCTGGGTGGCTCAGTGGGTTGCTCCTCTGCCTTCGGCTCAGGTCATGATCTCAGGGTCCTGGGATCGAGCCCCACATCGGGCTCTCTGCTCAGCGGGGAGCCTGCTTCTCCTCCCCCCCACCCCCTGCCTGCCTGTCTACCTACTTGTGATCTCTCTGTCAAATAAAGAAAATCTTTAAAAAAAAAAAAAAGAAGATCCTTTTCCTCTTCTTCCTCTTCCTCCTACAGAGATCCTCTCCTTCAAGCCTTTCCAAGGCCCATCCCTAATTCTCCTCCTGTCCACAGAACAGTGAAGACCCAGCCAGCCCTCCAATTCATTGTTCAATCTTGCACATTTTCCCTTTATCAGCACTCAGAGTGTTAAAAGATTTCTTGTGAGTTTTGGTCTTGCTGACCCCTGCCAGAGTTCTGGGCCATTTGATAGAGGTGGATAGGAGCCCAAAGGTGAGATGTTGGTTTGGGCCTACTGTGCCTAAAATCCAACATAGTTCACCACCCTGGAGATTAATTTCCTTCCAGGGATCAACTCTGGTATTCAAGAAAAACATATCCTCCTAATAACGGGACGTTGATCTTATTCAGTCTAATCTGGCCTTATTATCCAAAAGCAAGTAGAGTTCCTCGTCCTAGATTTTATTACAAAAGCTGCTCACAGGCTTGGCCTGCCTTGTGGAGAAATAGCATCCGGCCCTACCTGAGCCTCTTTCCTAATCTGTAAAATAGAGGTAATCGAACCTGCTTCTCAGATCTGCAGGCCAATGAAATGTACTCATGAGTGTGATGGACTGATTTCAGTGGCCAGCATGGCCTAATGCCTAATGTTTCTTTTCCCTCTTCTTCAGTGGTCTAATAAGCCAGTTTACTTATCACTTCCACATCCTGCATTTTCCACGGGATCTGCTGTTTCCCCTCTCCAAACCCATCAGAACTACTGTCGTTCAGGGCCTGATCATTTCTCAGGCCTTTGCAAAAGCCACCTCCTCTTGTTTTCTGTCCCTCTTGTATCTATTTGCAGGGCAATCCCTCTTTTGTTGTCTTTTGTGGTGGTTAAGGAAGGCAAATTTATACTGTTGTTCTTATTTACTAAGGAAAATAAATTTATAAATTAAATTTGTTGTTTTCTGTTACTAAATCACTAAAAGTGGTTGGGTTGATTCTCATCAAATTCCACATGTTTTTTGGAGTAGTCTGACTTCAACTATGGAGCAACCCTGATACTTTGGAGGGCCCTAGGGAGAACCTCAAAAAGAAAGGAACCTCTGGGAGGACCTCAAGGGTTCCCAGTTTCCCATCCAGAAGAGGAGGATGACTCTAGGCAAGAAAGACCCTGATGAGTTAGCATGAATACCTCGAAGGGCTCATGATGGTTCCAAATGAGGGCCCAAGGAAGATGTTACAGGAGTGGATTCTTCCGGAGTTGCTTCTCACCTAGACAACCCTGTATGCCTGCTCTGTGTATATAACTAAATAATGAGGGTGCAAGAGTATTGTGACCAATCCTTGGAAAGCCAGTTAAAAATAAAAACGGGGGGCACCTGGGTGGCTCAGCGGGTTAAGCCTCTGCCTTCGGCTCAAGTCATGATCTCAGGGTCCTGGGAATGAGCCCCGCATCGGGCTCTCTGCTCAGTGAGGAGTCTGTTTCCACCTCTCTCTCTGCCTGCCTCTCTGCCTGCTTGTGATCTCTCTCTCTGTCAAATAAATAAATAAAATTTTTTAAAAAATAATAAAAATAAAAACTGGATTCTGATTCTAATAATAATAAGATCTTAAACAGCAGTTTAAGATCTAAATAAATCTAAAATATATGGTACCAATGGATATTAAATACTGGACACTACCCCTAATTTTAAAAAAAATTTAATGAACTTTAATTTTTTTAAAGATTTTATTTATTTATTTGATAGAGTGGGAGAGAGAGAGAGAGCACAAGGAGGGGGAGCAGCAGGGAGAGGGAGAAGCAGGTTCCCTGCTGAGCAGAGAGCTCGAAGTGGGGCTCAATCCCAGGCCCCTGGGATCATCACCTCAGCCCAAGGCAGACACTTAACCAACTGACACACTCAGGTGCCCCTTTAATGAATTTTCAATTAATAAAGCATTTTGCCTCTGTCTTGCCAGTGTGCCTACAGGCCTTGCTAGAGCCCTCTATTCCTGAAACCCTCTGAGCAGCGCTCTGCAAAGAAGCAGTTACTTGAAAGCACTGGACTTGCATTTATTTTGTTTGATACATTTGTATATTTGATACATTTGTACATTTGATACATTTGTAAGAAGGTTATGGTTTCTAAAACAAAGTAGCTCTATTCCATGAAAAATACTTCTTAGGCCAGAAAAGTAGTATGCAGGTGTTTTCCTTATTGTTTTTTAATAGACTACCAAAAAAGTATCCACATAATAATAAGCTAGCCTAAATGTATTATTCTCTATATATTTATATTATTTCTTACATTTTTAAGGATTTTATTCATTTATTAGACAGAGAGAGATCACAAGTAGGCAGAGAGGCAGGCGGAGAGAAAGGGGGAAGCAGGCTCCCCACTGAGCAGAGAGAGCCCAATGCGGGGCTCGATCCCAGGAACCTGGGATCATGACCTGAGCCGAAGGCAGAGGCTTTAACCCACTGAGCCACCCAGGCACCCCTATTATTTCTTACATTTGTTATATATTGTTATGGCATATATCATTTTTTATATTTATTTGTATTACTACATAAGAGTAATATATTAACATATAAACAAGTGACCAAGAAGAAAACTCAGGTTCTCACTGCCTTGAAGGTAAAACCCAAGTTCCTAAGCATGGCCCACAAAGTTCTTCATCGCCTGTTTTCAAGTTATTTTATCATTTTCCTATGCATACATCCAAATTGGCAATCCACACTTCTTTTATGACTCCAGGTTTGTTCCCTCTGCCTGGACTGCCTTTCCTCCACCTTCTTCGTCTCATGATGAAGATGGTCTTTAGAACACAGTTTAGAGAGGACCTCCTGTGTGAGGCTTTTCCCTTGGCTGCCCTCTGCGGAATTCCAGCATCTTACTGGAAGTAAGATGAGTTCTCCACAGTTCTACAGAGTATGTATCCATAGCTCTATATTAGTGCTGTTATCATTAATATGTCTGTCTTCTTTTTTTTTAAAGATTTTATTTATTTATTTGACAGAGATCACAAGTAGGCAGAGTGGCAGACAGAGAGAGAGAGAGGAGGATGCAGGCTCCCCACTGAGCAGAGAGCCCAATGTGGGGCTCATTCCCAGGATCCTAAGATCACAACCTGAGCCAAAGGCAGAGGCTTAACCCACTGAGCCACCCAGGCACCCCAATATGTCTGTCTTCTTGAGAGAAGAAGCCACCCTCTATTCTTTCTTATTATTTTTTTAAACAGAAGCTTGAGAAATGTTCAATCAATGAATGAAGAAATGAAACAAATACAGATGAGGGAATGGTTGCCCTGGTCTCCTTGTAGAAAATGAATCAAGGAAACTGATTTTTCCAAAGTGTACAGCTGGCAAGACATTGTGGGATCACTGATGCAGATGAGAAGACGTTAGAGTGAGTCATAGAGCAGCTTGGAGCACTAGACCAGGGTGAGAGAGGACATAGGTCACCTTCCCTGACCGTTGGCGCCAGTGAGAGCTATAAAACCACCTCCCCTCAGTTCCAGGACACTTCCATACCTGTTTTTCCTGTCCACACATTTGGAAGCTTGCCTGCCCCCTTTCTATTCTGCTCTGTGTAGCAAGTGATTTCTAGGTTAAGGAAAAAAAAAAAAAAAAAAAAAAGAGCCAGTGCATAATACTAAGTTGGAAATGAGACAAATTGTGTTATTCTTGAATTCTGATCATTTATCAGGGTCATCGTATTGAGAAAACTGACCATTATTCACTCTTGACTAGCTGATGAGAAATGAAGAAATGGTTTTCCTCAGAATACCTTAGAGTAAATGTTAACACTCAAATAGTTAGGAGTTGGCCCATCTTTGGGAATTTTTAAAGACTTTTATTCTGAAATAATTATAGTTCACAGGAAGCTGCAACAATAGTATGGGAATGTGTCATGTACCCTCACCCAGAGTCTCCCAACTCTGTAACATCGTACATCAGTAGAATGGAGAAAATTATGTTGGTCCAATCTACAACCCAAATTTAGATTTTACCAGTTTCACATGTACTTGTGTGTGTGTGTGTGTGTGTGTGTGTGTGTTCATGTGTGTGTGTAGTCCTGCCCAATCTTATCACCTGTGTAGATTGCCCTGACCACCCCACAAGCAAAAGACAGAATTAATTCCCCTCTCAAAGATTCCCTGTGCACCTGTTCTCCAGTTCGCCCCACCTTTCCTCCCCTCAGCCCCCATCCTCTGGAATGCTTTATGTTTTTTCACATTTGAGATTTATTTTTTTCATATTTGATATCTCTTACTAATTCCCTTTCTTTGAGAGTATGGGTTCTCCTATTGATTCTTGTATTGTTTTCAGTGCTCTAAATAGAAAAAAGCACACAGCTGGGGAGTCAGATGGCACTTTCTGTGCCTACCAGCAGGAAAATCATTAACAGTAATACAAAGAGGCCTCCTAAGGGAAATTATTCTTATTCCTATAATTGGCTGGTTTCCAGGAAAAATGTACATTGGCTCTGCCTAGATAAAGGCTTGGCGTGGTACGAAAACTGATAGGAGCTCAACAAATATTTATCAGACAAGCACACTGATCCAGCAGTGAGCAATGCATTCCATAAACAGGTTCCTAAGAGAATGTGGAACAATTCTCCATTTGTTCCAGAGGACAGTTGTTTCCAAATCAGTAAAGCTTGCTGCAAATGGAAAAATAAAAAAGCTAGCAGGTCCCCTATTTGTTTTTCTCTGTTTGTGTGTCCTTAATTTATTTCTCCAGCAGGAGACAAAAGATGAAAACAGACTACAGAACTGACTGACGTCATTCACCTGAAACATCACTGCTGTCAGGTGCCCTCCATTCCTAAAATCCACTTGATCCCTCTTCTCAGCCTGGAGCAGCCCTGCTTTCCAACAGGAGGGAAAGGTGTGGAGGGCGTAGCCATGTAAGTAATAGGAGTTACGCAGGGCTCGGCGAGTTTACCTTCGTAGCAGGCACAGCGCTGTGAACGGTACTTACAATAGTTCATTGAATCCAGAAAACAGCCCTGTGAGATAGGTGGTCTTGTTTTCTTCATTTGACAGTTGAGAAAAGTAAGAGTTCGAGGACGGAAACGTTCTTAATTGTGGCTTCAAGCCACACAGCTATTGAGTGGAAGACGTGGGATGTGGACCACTGCTAGGGAGTCCTGGCATTCATCAGGTGTGAGGTATGACCCAGAATCTACACACAGTGCTTTGAAAAGTCCCCCAGGGGAGATCTCAGGTACTGACTCTTTGGGAAGCATTGCTGGAATCTACTTCCTGCAAGGAATCCCCTGCTGTTGGGATGGAATACAGACACAGAGGACTGATAAACTTCTGAGAGAAGCTGTTGCTTCATAAATGCCTATTTCAGGCAGACAGTGCTAAACGACTAGTGGCTTTTGCCCTGGTACTCCCAAAGAAAACGTATTCTTCAGTTGTTCCCGTCTTTATTTATAAATTCAGGGCGCCTGGGTGGCTCAGTGGATTAAGCCTCTGCCTTCGGCTCAGGTCATGATCTCAGGGTCCTGGGATCAAGCCCCGTATCAGGCTCTCTGCTCAGCGGGGAGCCTGCTTCCTCCTCTCTCTCTGCCTCCTTGTGATCTCTCTGAGTCAAATAAATAAATAAAATCTTTAAAATAAATAAATAAATAAATAAATTTATGTTTCAGCTCATCAAACCCCCACCAGCTTGAGTAAAGGCTACCGGCACCTCCACCAGAGGGAATTACCTTGTAGCCGGGGGAGCATAAGTTCAGTTACTTCCAACACTGAGGTGGATAGGTTCTGACACAGCTCTCTATTTAAAGCTTTTGTGCTTACTTTTCTTTTAAAAAGGAGGAGGAGAAAGAGAGGGAGAGATAGGAGCTCTGGATAGGAAGAAATAAAAATATGCATATGCCATAAAAATTTCCTTTAATCTGAAGCCTATTTGGACATATACAGGGAAATGATTAGGCTTAATGAAATGTTCTTAGCAAAGTCTAAAGACTGCCATATGAGGCAGGAGCGTGTGAATTAACATAAAAAGTAGTTTTGTGTTCACAGGCCAACAGAACAGTCATTGCATTTGTTTCATTCACAAGGACAGGGAGGCAAATATCTCAAAGCACACTTGATTTCAACATACCACGCCAAACGACTAATAAACCGCCCACAAAGAATGAAACTATTTTGAACTCGTCATTCTGCAAGTACACATTAGGATATTAAGACATGCATACAATTTTTTAAAAGATATGCATAAAATTGTGTCGGGCAAAAATGTACCAACCTTCTACTGAAAAGAGGAGGAGTCGAATATCCTGAAAGGGTTGGGACCTGCCTCCTGTCCTTCCCTGGAACTTCCTGTTATCACCACACCTCTGGATTAGTCCTCTGAACTCAGAGCAAAGCCCTCTGAGAAACTAGACTCTGGGCAGGACACCCTTCTTGTGAATGTGACACACACTCTCTCCAGTTTCCATATGCTGAAATTATACTTCTTCATCAGTTTGCTGTGCTTGGTTAAATCAGGTAGGTCATTTATTGAATGGCTTTCTTAATTATTTAAAAACATTACTAGCAGTATTGTCACTTTGCATTTTATTAGCCCAGTTCCTTCAGTGGACTTTTTAAGCTTTATTTAATCACTTTTAAGGAAACAAGGTATGGGTTAAATGGACTTGCCAATCCTGAAAAGCTTTTTTTCCTCAGTAATAAAAGAGATTATGACTTCTTTCGATTAACTTGTTCTTCTGATGTACAAAAAAAATATGCTGGGAAATCTAAAAGTTATTTTCTTTTTAAAGATTTTATTTATTTATTTGACAGAGATTACAAGTAGGCAAGAGAGGCAGGCAGGGAGAGAGAGGAGGAAGCAGAGAGCAGAGAGCCCAATGTGGGGCTTGATCCTAGGACCCTGGGATCATGATCTGAGCCGAAAGCACAGGCTTTAACCCACTGAGCCACCCAGGCGCCCCTAAAAGTTATTTTCTTTCAGAGTTAAGTCTTCTGTGCCTTTCCACCTCTATAAAATAAGGTCAGTTATTTTCCAGAAGTCTTAAGTTTTCTTTTATTATACTATGTAATATATAAAGGACAGGTTTTTATAAGCTTTCTGTAACAGTTTATTTCAGGTATCTTTTAGGAAAACATGACTTTATGTAAACCCCTTGGAATGGTGCCTGGCATATTGATAACTTAAAAATTATCAATCAAAATGAATATAAATTAAAACAGTGATATACACGGTCTCCTGGCTGGCTCAGTCAGAAGAGCATTCAACTCTTGGTCTCAGGGTCATGAGCCTGAGCCCCACATTAAGTGCAGAGACTACTAAGTGAATAAATAAGTAAGGAAATAAATAAATAAAACAATAATGTGCATAGCAGGGTAAGAAAAATAAAATGAAGTGTTGTTTTTTTTTAAAGAAACTTGGCCTTCTTAGGAATCCAGTTCTTTTTTTCTTACGATAACTTAGTCTTGTGAAACTTTACCACAGTTTATAGTAATAAAGATTGGTACAAATTTCTTAAGGGAAATCTTTTACTTATAGTATCCATAAAAATGTTCATGCCCTTTGAACTAGTAAAACCACTGCTGAGAATTTATTCTAAGGAAATGTCTTTTAAAAGGGAAAAAACCCGTAAGAAGATGATTCTAACTATGTTACTTACAATAACTTGAAACTAGGTACAGCAGAAATGCTTCTTTGTACAAGAATGGATGAAGTCCAATATATCAAACTTTTTTTAAAAAATGTAGCCTTTAGAATAATTCTGAAGCTATGCAGAAATGTGCAAACATGTTTATAAAATAATGCCAAGTAGACAAAACAGAATTCAAACTTGTAGATAAACTAAGATTACAGCTAAGTTAAAATCATGTCATCTATGCCTGCAAATGAGGCTTAGAAAGGGGATGGAAAAGTTAAAATAGTTGAATGAGGATTTCAGCCTTATATAAATAAATTTTTCTTAATTTGTACTTTTGAAGTTGATTTAACAGTAAGTTACAATTATACTAATGATGGCATTTTTCACTGAGAAGTCAACATTTTAAAGTGTGTGTTTATTCTAATGTTTAAGTTTAAAAAATGAACATAAAGGGATGCCTGGTGGCTCAGTTGGTTAAGCCTTCAGCTTCAGCTTCAGTCAAGACCCCGGGGTCCTGGGATTGAGTCCCACGTCAGGCTCTTTAATCAGGCAGGAGCTTGCTTCTCCCTCTGGCCCTCCCTCGCTGGTGCTTGTGCTCTCTCTCTCATAAATAGATAACATCTTTTTAAAAAGTCATTAAAAATAAAATAAATTTTAAAATGAACATAAATTTAGAGATAGTTTTAGGGGAGTGGGCTAACCCTGACACAAGAAAACCTGATGCTGATTTGTGGGTATTTTCTTTCAGTCTTGCATTATATATCTCTATATACAACGTTGGAACTTAATTTTTTTGTGACCTGCCTTTTTACTTATCATTACATCATCAGTAAAGTCTTATTTTAAATGACTCTAGAAGACTCACTGCTGAACGATAGAATCTAAGCAGAGACACACCACAATAAACTTCTGTAGCTAGAAGGAAAAAACAATTACAGCTATAAGCTAAATTTAGACTTCTTGGTATCTGCAAAACCATGAACTTGCAACTTCATGGGAGAGGGTGTTGAATAATATGCATCTGATAGCAGAAATTATTAATCACAAATACATTGACTTTCTGCTTTTCCCTTCTTTGGCTTGCTGTCCCCAAACCAACAAGTATTAAGATGTGATTCTGAAACGTAGAGAATACATGTCATTGACTATTGGAGATCTTTGTTCTGTTCCAACGTTTGTGAAATCATGATGGGAATATTTGCCATAATTTTAACAGTGAGCAAAGCAATGGCTAGCAAGCTCTAGTGTGCCCAAAACTCCCCCAGGGACTTGTTTAAAATGCAGACCACCCCCAAAGATCCAGACTCAGTGGGTCTGGGGTGAGATCCTGGAATGTGCATTTCTAACAGACCTTCTGGCTTTTTCAGTTGCAGGTGATCCAAAGAACAAATGTTGATAACTATTGTTCTAAATTAAGGCTGTGTTCATAAATAATATTTTAAAGTGACTCTTCTATCGGTACTTTGACTTATGGAAATCTGTGTAAAACTACATATATATTTGCCTAGAGAAAATAGCTTAGTGCCCAAAACAGAGAATTAGTTTCTTGGATATTTGAAGTCTTTCTGAGATAATTTATAACTCCATGGTGTGTGTGTGTGTGAGAGAGAGAGACAGACAGAGACAGAGATGGAGAGAGACTTACCCTTCTCTGACAGGGAGACAAATGTGAAAGGTAGTGGGTATGAATGTACAGATTTGTGCACATGATTAAAAGGTGAGAATGAGGAAATCTAGTATCTTATTTATTTTCTCAGTTGTATCTTAGAAGTTATGCCGATGGTTAAAAGCAGAAATGTCCAATCAAGATGGCATTTTGCCCGTATGCTTCTTGCCTATATTTGTCAGGGTTTTAAAAAAGAAACAAGGGACGCCTGGGTGGCTCAGTTGGTTAAGCGGCTGCCTTCGGCTCAGGTCATGATCCCAGCGTCCTGGGATCGAGTCCCACATCGGGCTCCTTGCTTGGCAGGGAGCCTGCTTCTCCCTCTGCCTCTGCCCGCCACTCTGTCTGCCTGTGCTCGCTCTCTCTCTCTCTCCCTCGCTCTCTGACAAATAAATAAACTTAAAAAAATAAAAAAATAAAAAAGAAACAAGAGGTACTCCATCAGGTTTGGCCCCGGCCAACTGGGAATGTTTCTGTCCGGGGGCAAGAATTTCCTGCCCCCTTCAAAGTGCTTCAGGCTACATCAGGAATCAAAATGACATGACTCGATGAGCAGCAGAAAATCAAATTTAACTTAGTACCTATGGGGATTCCACAGAGACACGGGGATTTCAAGGGACAGTCATGCAAAATGAGGTAGATATGTCATTCTGAATTAAGGAGAGGAAGATAGAGGTCTGGGACTTCAAAGGGAAGGAATGAATTCATGGGAAAATGAAAAAGAGTAAGTGTGTGGTGAATGTGTTTGCTGGGCCACTCAGAAACAATGGGACATAGAGAACTTTGTTCAAAGAGGCCTTCCTGGGTTTCTCCCTGTCTACACACCTAATTTGTAACAGTGCTGTTAACTACAGTGACAGCTCTCCCCCTGGAGCTGGTCCTCTATCTACTCTTTCCAGGCTGTTGAGGGGGACGTGAAAAGCTTTTACTGAATCTGCTGCATTTTGATTGCCTTTTTTTTTTTTAAGAGAGAGAGAGAGGGTTGGGGAGAGGCATAGGGAGACTCGAGAGAGAATCTTAAGCAGGGTTCGTACCCAGCGTGGAGCCGAATGTGGGGCTTGATCTCACAACCCTAAGATCATGCATGACCTGAGCTGAAATCAAGAGTTGGATGCTTAACCCACTGAACCATTCAGGCTGAAGCACCCATCGATTGCTTTTATTTTTTATTTTTTTAAAGATTTTATTTATTTATTTATTTATTTGACAGAGAGAGAGATCACAAGTAGGCAGAGAGGCAGGCAGAGAGAAGAGGAGGAAGCAGGCTCCCTGCTG
Source organism: Mellivora capensis (assembly GCA_004024625.1). Classification (NCBI taxonomy): domain Eukaryota; kingdom Metazoa; phylum Chordata; class Mammalia; order Carnivora; family Mustelidae; genus Mellivora; species Mellivora capensis. The sequence continues at coordinate 12,034 of PISX010034866.1, forward strand.
AGCAGAGAGTCCCATGCGGGGCTCGATCCCAGGACCCTGAGATCATGACCTGAGCGGAAGGCAGAGGCTCTAACCCACTGAGCCACCCGGCCACCCCCATCGATTGCTTTTAATTCAAAATAATCTTCATGCCAAAGTGGCCTGTTTGGGGGCAGCCTGCCCTGGGCCCCTACACTTCACCATCTGGTTCAGAACAGGTTTCTAATGCCAAAATCAGTGTGGTTCCTCTGCATAAAATACATACATACATACATACGTACATACATATATATATATATATGCATGTGTGTGTGTGTGTGTGTGTGTCTGAGTTACTTTCCACATTTAAAAATTGACTAGAATTTCATGGTAGGAAAATGTCACTTCCCCCTTCTACCTCATGTAAAAATAGGAGTCCAACTCATATTCGGCAGTTTCTGGCCTAATGGGATTTTTATTTCTAGGATTTTGTAAATGACTTCAGAACAGTGTTTTCAGGCAGGCATAAAAATGTGCTTTAGTGTGGGATACAGGAAACATCATGACTTCACCAGTTAACATGTGGGGAGCTGTGTCTCAGAAGAGGACTAGTATCCTTTGCCCAGAATGTGGAATCCTTGACAATGTCTCCCTTCATCTTGGTATCACTGAATACTTTCAGGAAACATAAAGTTAGTGTACCTGTCTGTGGATCTCTTTTCTAAAGGAAGTTATTAACACCTCTGTCATGTTTGGGGGTGGGAGAAATGACGGCTTGAGCACACCTTGAAACGCAAAACTTGAAATAAAGGAAGCGTGAGTCAGGGCCATCCTTGTTTCACTTCCTGACTGAATACCGTGCATCAGGGTTGAATGAGGTGGAATCTCACTGAGCCTGCCGCTTGGGTTTGGCTAGTGGACTACACTTCGCCAACCATAAGTCTAAGAGAAACTGATGCTTTCGTTTGTAATCAGTTGACTCAGCCACATTGAGAGACTGAAATATGAACCTCCCTGTACTTATTGATTCTCACAGAAACTCGGAATTTTCTCTCCCCCACCCCCACTCCCAATTGCTTCATCGGTGGGTTATTTCCGTCCACAATTCCATCTTCTCTTTTCACTGAAAACTCTCTAGATATGAATGAGGAGCCTCTTCTTTTTGTAGAAGTTTTCCCCTAGTCAGAATTGTGGGAAATGAAATCAGTTCCAAAAGCAAGTAGAAGCTAAAAAGCTAGAACAGTTGAGTGACACCAAGAAGAGCCTGGGCAGCTTCATTTTGCTTTCGGGTGGTAGGTCTTGTGAGAGTAAAGGGAGAGTATCCCTTAGAAGTCTCGTCAGAAAGGGAGTGGGGTTGTCAGTGGTCCATTTGAGGGAATCACACTTTCCTCTCCAGCTAGGACTCAGCTGAAATCGAT
>PISX010034868.1:0-13502 GCA_004024625.1 Mellivora capensis
AGTTCAGGAATGTTCCCTCTATCCCTATACTTTGAAGCGTTTTAATCAGGAACAGATGCTGGATTTTGTCAAATGCTTTTTCTGCATCAATTGAGAGGACCATGTGGTTCTTCTCTCTTCTCTTATTGATTTGTTCTATCACATTGATTGACTTGTGAATGTTGAACCACCCTTGTAAGCCAGGGATGAATCCCACCTGATCATGGTGGATAATCTTTTTAATGTGCTGTTGGATCCTGTTTGCTAGAATCTTGTTGAGAATCTTAGCATCCATATTCATCAGTGATATTGGTCTGAAATTCTCCTTTTTGGTGAGGTCTTTTTCTGGTTTGGGGATCAGGGTAATACTGGCTTCATAAAAAGAGTCTGGAAGTTTTCCTTTTGCTTCAATTTGAATGTTTGGTAGAATTCCCTGGGGAATTCATCAGGTCCTGGACTATTGTTTTTTGGGAGGTTTTTGATCACTGCTTCAATCTTGTTACTAGATATTGGTCTATTCAGGTTGTCAATTTCTTCCTGATTCAGTCTTGGAAGTTTATGGGTTTCCAGGAATCCATCCATTTCTTCTAGGTTGCTGAACTTATTACCATATAGCTGTTGATAATAATTTCTGATTATTTTTTCTATTTCCTTGGTATTATTCATGGTCTCTCACCTTTTATTCATAATTTTATTAATTTGGGTCCTTTCTATTTTCTTTTGGATTAGTTTGGCCAGTGATTTATCGACCTTATTAATTATTTCAAGGAACCAGCTTCTAGTTTCGTTGATGTGTTCTACTGTATCTCTAGTTTCTAACTCATTGATCTCTGCTCTAATCTTCATTATTTCCCTTCTTGTGCATGGGGTTGGCTTAATTTGTTGTTGATTCTCCAGTTCTTTAAGGTGTAAAAATAGTTTATGTATTCGGGATTTTTCAATTTTTTTGAGTGAGTCTTGGATGGCTATGTATTTCCCCCTTAGGACCGCCTTTGCTGTATCCTATAGGTTTTGGACTGAAGTGTCTTCATTCTCATTGTTTTCAATGAATTGTTTAATTTCTTTGATTTCCTGGTTGATCCAAACATTCTTCAGAAGGATGGTCTTTAGCTTCCAAGTGTTTGAATTTCCTCCAAATGTTTTCTTATGATTGAGTTCCAGTTCCAGTTTCAAAGCATTGCAGTCTGAGAGTAAGCAGGGAATAATCTCAATATTTCAGTATCAGTTGAGACCTGATTTGTGACCCAGGATGGTCTATTCTGGAGAAAGTTCCATGTACACTCAAGAAGAATGAGTACTCTGTTGTTTTGGAGTGTAATGTTCTGTATATATCTGTGATGTCCATCTGGTCCAATGTGTCATTCAAAGATCTTGTTTCTTTGTTGATTTTCTGCTTAGATGATCTGTCTGTTTCTGAGAGTGGCATATCAAGATTCCCTACAATTAATGTATCCTTATCAGTATGTCTCTTTATTTGGGTAAACAATTGGCTTATGTAGTTGGCTGCCCCCATGTTGGGGGCATAAATATTTACAATTGTTAGATCTTCTTGTTGGATAGATCCTTTAAGAATGATATAGTGTCCTTCTGTATATCTAACTATATATAATCTTTGGCTTAAAATCTAATTTTTCTAGTATGAGAATTGCTACCCCAGCTTTCTTTTGAGGTTACTGGCATGAAAGATTGTTCTCCATCCATTCACTTTCAGTCTGGATGTATCTTTAGGTTCAAAATGAGTCTTTTGCAGATAGCATATGGATGGGTCCTGTCTTTTTATCCAATCTGCAACCCTGTGCCATTTTATGGAAGCATTTAGGCTGTTCAGGTTGAGAGTGATTATTAAAAGGTATGATTTTATTTTCATCACGTTTCCTGTGCAGTCCTCATTTCTATAGATTTTTCTTTGTAAATTTCTGTTCTATATCACTCTTGGGGTCTTTCTCCTTTTATAGAACCCCTTTTAATATTTCTTGCAGGGCCAACTTAGTGGTCACATATTCTTTCAGTTTTTGCTGGTCTTGGAAGCTCTTTATCTCTCCATCTATTCTAAATGACAGCCTTGCTGGATAAAGTGTTCTTGGCTGCATGTTCTTCTCATTTATTACCCTGAATATGTTTTGCGAGCCCTTTATAGCTTGCTAGGTCTCTGTAGACAGGTCTGACATTATTCCGATGTTCCTCCCTCTGTATGTAAGGAGTCTCTTGCCCCTAACTGCCCTTAAGATGGCTTCCTTGGTTCTAAGATTTGTGAGTTTTACTATTACATGCTGGGGCGTTGGTCTATTCTCCTTGTTCTTGGGAAGGGTCCTCTCTGCCTCTAAGACATGAATGCTTGTTTCACTCCCCAGATTGGGGAAGTCCTCAGCTACAATTTGCTCAAATATATCTTCTAGTCCTCTCTCTCTCCACCCCCTCAGGGGTCCCCATAATTCTGACATTGGAACATTTCATGACATCATTTATTTCTCTAGTTCTGTTTTCATGGATTTTTAACTGTTTGTTCCAGGCCTCCTCCTGTTCCTTCTTATCTATCAGTTTGTCTTCTAGACCACTAATCTGTTCTTCTGCCCTATTTACCCTAGCTATTAGAGTATCTAGATTAGATCGGATCTCATTGATAGCATTTTTAAATTCTGCCAAATCAGCTCTCATTTCTGCCATTAGAGAATCTATGTTGCCATTAATGATTTTCTCCATCCTAGCTATTGTCTACATAACTGTTAACCTGAAGTCTATTTCTGACCTCTTGCTTATATCCATATTCATTAGTTCTGTGGCAGAGGTCACAGTCTCTGAATTTTTCCTGTGTTGGGTGTTCCTCCTCTTTGTCATTCTGTTGAGAGGTGGTTGAGGGAATGTACAGAGTCCAAATTATTGACCACAACCCAAGCAAGATGTACCTCTTTTATTGGACCTTAGGGTTGTCGGCCTCTTGTTTTTTCAGTCTGTCTTCTGGGGGACGGGCCTGCCACACTGTTACTCAGGAAACCCTGTTTGGGCAGAGTTTCTCTGCCCCCTCTGAGGGAAATGGACTCAGTGAAAACTGGTTTGGGGCTTTTTTTCTCTGGCGGCTTTCCCTGGTGGTTTTCTGCATCTCTTCTAAGAGTCAGAGCAGAGGTAACCATATCCAAACTTCTGTCTCAGTATAGAGAGATCACAGTCTGCTCTCCAGTGAGCTCTCCAGGCCACACTGTCTCCATTTTTGTTTGTGCTACTAAAAACTGCAGTGTCCTGAGTTGTGTGCCGCACAGCAGCACTCCCACTCCTCACTTCCAGGTCCAGGCACGTCACTGCCCTTTGTGCTTCTAAAACTTCCAGCCACCCACCATTCACACACATGTCCCCTCAGCTCCAGGTTTCAGTCTGGGGGGCTGCCCTGAAGTCCTTTCCCTGCCACTACTGGTCTGTGAGTCTGTGCCCGGTCCCCAGCGTGGGAGGCTTTTGCGCTCCTGCAATGCAGGATCCCGGAGTCTCCCTACCTCTTCCATTTCCTTTCTGATATCTGCCTGCAGAATCACAGCTCCTCACTTCATACTTCCACTGGAGATATTCTGTTTTTAGAGATCCAGATATATCTTCTTACATCTCAGGCTGATTTCATGGGTATTCAGAGTGGTCTGGTAGATATCCAGCTCAGTTCCGGGAACTGGTTGAACTAGGGTCCCCTACTCTTCTGCCATCTTTTCCCACCTCCATTTATTAGCACTTTTTAAAATCAACTATTAGTTGATAATCTCAGTTTTAGTCTTAGTAATTACTGCTCTTATTGTTATTACTACCTTTATTGGACTTGTCTCCTTCTTACTGTTGCTATTAATGAGAATTAGCAGTCTCACTGCAGCTCTTTTGTGCATCAGTCTTTTCTCTGGCTTTTTTGATAGCTTCTTTTTATTTTTGGGTTTCTTTAGCTCCACTTTTACATATGTAAGTGTAAATCTGTTTTCTCTTTTGGGATTTGTTGATTTTTTTCCCCCAATTTATTTATTTATTTATTTTAGAGAGAAAGAGACCGCACAAGCAGGGGAAAGGGCAGAGGAAGAAAATCTCAGTCACACTTCCTGCTGGGTGTGGAGCCTGGTGCAGGGCTCAATCTCATGACCCATGAGATCCTGACCTGAACCAAAACCAAGAGTCAGATGCTTAATTGCCTGAGTTACCCAGATGCCCTAGGATTTGTTGGACTTTTTAAATCTATGGATTAATGTCTTTGATTATTTAGGGGAAATTCTGAGTCATTGTTTTTTAAAGACTTTTATTTCACAATATATTTATTTTTATATAAAACTTGCAAAGATAGTATAGAGAGTTCCTATATCCAGTTTCACATCCAGTTCTCCTTGTTACTAACATCTTTCATTATTATAGTATAATTTGTCACAAATAATGAACCAATATTGATAAATGATACTGAAGCTTGTAAAATTTATAATAAAGTTATTGATGTGTATTTAGAAAGTTTATTTAGATTTCCTTAGTTTTTAACCCAATGTGCTTTTCCTTTTTAGGATCCCATCCAGAATACTACATTGTATTTAGTTCTGTGTCTCCTTAAGCTCCTCTTCACTGTGACAGTTGCTCAGGTATGTCTACTTTTGATGACCTTGACAGTCCTGAAGGGTACTAGTCAGGTATTTTGTAGAATTACTTCAGTTGGGATTTATCTGATGTTTTTTCTCATTAGTAGACTGGGGTTGTGATTTTTTAGGAGGGACATCACAAAGGTTAATTACTATTTTCATAACATAATAACAAGGGTATATATTATCAACATGTTCTGTCAATATTGTTAATCTTGATCACCTGGCTGAAATAGTTTGTTAAGTTTCTCCTTTGTTAAGTTACAGTCACTCTCTTTTCCTTTTGCAAACTTTGGAGGAAAATCACTGTGTACAGCCCACACTTAAGGACTGGGAATTATAGCCTATATCCTTGAGGACAAAGTAATTAAATATATTAGTTGGAGTTCTTCTGCATGGGAGATATATATTTTCCCCCATTTATTTAATTATTTGATCATTTATTTATATCAGTATGGACTCATGGATATTTATTTATACTTTGCATTATAATCTGCTATTACTTTATTTGGCTGCTTAAATTATCTTAGTTTTGGCTGTCAGGAGCTCTTTCAGTTGGCTCTCATGTCCCTTTGGCATACCAGATCATTGTGGTTTGCTTATGTGTTTCATCTTATTTTGTTTTGTTGAGTATTTCCTTATTTTCTGGTACTACAAGATAGCCCACACTCATCTTGAATATTTCTTGCCCCAGTCCTAGAATCAGTAATTTCTCCAATGATCCTGCATCCCTTTCATTTGAGAACAGTATGAGAAACTAAGATCTGGGTGCTGGGGGTAGTCACTGCTACTGGAGTGGCATTGCTTTTTGTTCTACCTGCTTACAGATCAAGGAAATATATATATGTACCAGTCATTGTATTTTATTGATAATCTTTATTTTTTAGAGCATCTTTATATTCACAGAAAAATTAAGCAGAAAGGGACGCCTGGGTGGCTCAGCTGGTTAAGCCGCTGCCTTTGGCTCAGGTCAGGATCCCAGCGTCCTGGGATCGAGTCCCACGCCAGGCTCCTTGCTCAGCAGGGAGCCTGCTTCTCCCTCTGCCTCTGCCTGCCACTCTGTCTGCCTGTGCTCGCTCGCTCTGATGAATAAATAAATAAAGTCTTTTAAAAAAAATTAAGCAGAAAATACAAAGATTTCTTGGGGTTACTGGGTGGCTCAGTTGGTTAAGCATCTGACTCGGTTTTGGCTCAAGGTCATGATCTCAGGGTCATGGGATCGGGCCCTGCATCAGGCTCCCTTGCTCAGTAGGAAGTCTCCTTGAGATTCTCTCCCTCACTCTCTCCCTCTGGCCCTCCCCACAGCTCACTTGCTCATTCTCTCTTGCTCTCTCTCTCTCTCACTCTCTCTCTCTCTCTCCAGTAAATAAATAAATAAATTTTTTTTTAAAGAAAGTACAGAGATTTCCCATATACCCCTGACCCACATTTGTGTAACTTCCCTCATTACCAAATCTCCCACAAGAGTGGTACATTTGTTACAATCAATGAACCAATGAACCAATGACTCATCATTATCTCTCAAAGTCCATAATTTACAATAGGGTTCACTCTTAGCATAACTTCTAGGATTGTGGACAAATGTATAATGACATGTATCCACCATTATAGTAACATTCAGAATAGTTTCACTGCCCCCAAGTCCTCTGTGCTCTGCCTATTCATCCATTCCTCCCCGCAACTCCTGACAGCCATTGATCTTTTTACAGTCTCCATGATTTTTTGCATTTTCCCATATGTTATATAGCTGGAACCATACAGTATATAGACTTTCATATTTTACTTCTTTCACTTAGTAATAAACATTTAAGTTTCCTCCATGTCTTTTCATGGCTTGATGGCTTATTTCTTTTTAGCACTGACTAATATTCTTTGGTCTAGCTGTACATATTTTGTCCATTCACCTACCAAAAGATATCTTTATTAATTCCAAGTTTTGGCAATTACAGATAGAGCTGCTATAAACATCTCTGTGCAGGTTTTTGTGTGGACATAAGCTTTCAACTCATTGGGTTAAATACCAGGGAACACAATTCCTGGATCATATGTTAAGATTATGTTTAGTTTTGTAAGAAACTATCAAACTGTCTTCCAAAGTGGTTGTGTCATTCTGGATTCCCACTAGCAAATGAATGAGGGTTTCTCTTGCTCCACATCTTTTCTAACATTTGATGATATTAATGTTTTAGGTTTTTACTATTCTGATAGGTTTGTAGTGACATCTTATTGTTTCAGTTTGTCATTCTCTGATGACAGGTGATGAGGAACTTTTCATATGTTTATTTGATATTAGTGTATCTTCTTTGGTGAGGAGTATGTTCAGATCCTATTTTTTTGTCTATTTTTAAATTGAGTTGTTTATTCTTCTTATTGTTAAATTTTAAGTGTTCTTTGTATATTTTTGGAAAATAATCCTTTATCATTTAGGTCTTTTGTAAATATTTTCTTCCAGTCTATGCTTTTCTTATTTTCTTGATACTATCTTTTGCAGAGCAGTTTTTAATTTAATGAATTTCAGGTTATCAATTATTTATTTCATGAGTCAAGCCTTTATATTTTTAGATATTGCTTTTTCCTATTTGTATTCTCATCTCCCACTAGAATCCAAATAAATATATGTTTTTCTTTTCATTCTCTTTTCCATGTCTCTTATGGTTCATTTGACAAAAACTTTTATGTTTTTTTCTCTCTAGGATACATTTTATGTTGCTTTGTGTGTTTAGATATTTTAAACTGCAAGCTACTCATTTTCATTAGAATTTTATTTGTGGAAAATCTTTACATTTTCATATTTTCCTCTTATCTACCTCATGCTGTCTAGAATGATTTTAAATTCTCAAAATAAAGGTTTTTTTTAGATTATGCATAATCATAAATTCAGGCTGAATACAACATGTGGATTGTAGTACCAAATTTTCAGTGTTCTTTTTTTTCAGGCATCTACTCAATACCAAGTTCAAGATAGCAAGTTTTCCTTGCCACAGTAAAAGAAACAGGTGTTTAATTTATTTCTAGTTCACCCTTACACTAAGGATGTAGTCTATAGAATCTCAGGGATATGGGAGAAAGAAATATATTCTCTTAAACTCACCAACCTGGTTGAGCTTTGGATTTTACCTCATTTTTCAGGTATCCAGTAAGGCCATGAAAAATGAAACTCAATTGCACAAACTTTAGCAAGTGCTTTCAGTGTAAAAATAAGCTTCTGTGCTATACTATCCTTTTCAAGTTTTTACTTTCACTAGGTTTTTGGGGCACAAAAAAATTACTCACTTCCTTGCAAGATCACCAATCCATTTATGATGGTTGAAGTTATTTTATCCATAATTTTGAGGGTTTTTCAACAAAAAGATCAATTCAGGATCCTAATATGCCGCACAAGTGGAAATACAAATCATCCAGTCCATTTTCCTTCTTTTCTCAGTAGTAGCCAACCTAGCATCAAGAACAAATTCTAGAGATATGCAATATGCCTACCTTTACAAAAGTCACACACACACACAAAAAAGCTTTGGTATCCAGAGTGTCCCATTAGTCTTTCTAAAAGCTTTATACTTCCACACTTCCCCATGTGATTTACCCTGCCTTTTCACGCTAGAAAAAGTGATCAGGATCTCTGTAGTTTCACCATTTGATTCATGGCATCTATAATATTTTGTGTCATTTTACAGAACCTATCATTTTAAAAAGCACTGAAACAGAACATAAAAATATTTCTTAACCCCTATAAAATACTTTCTTTACAAAGCTAAAAACATTGCTGACAACTGATCTGGAAAACATAAACAGAAAGAATGGTTGCTCAATGTTGATTTTTAAGGATGCATTTAAAAAGAAAACCCAATATTTATCATGGCATGATTTTTCTTGTTGATTTGCAATGACTGCAAAGGAAAGCTGCATCATTCTTCTCATTTTTGTTTTGTTTTGTTTTAAAGGAAAGTAATCCCATGAATTCCAAAATCCTTTTAGCAAGATTATTATTTTATTTGTAAAACAAAAATTGACTTTAAAATATTTAGGTTCTGCCTCTTAGAAAAAATATTTAGCACAATTATTATTTCTCAATAACTATAAACATTCCATATGGGAATAGGTATATTGAAGTAAAGAAATAATTAGGATGTTGCCGCTTTTGCTAAGGTGTATAAGAGTCATTATGTTTTGACAGATCTATCTAGGAAGCTAGATATGGTCATCATCCTATTACTCTAATAATAATGATTTCACAGATATCAGAAAAGTTCTGTTTCAATGTATCAATCCTCAGGCATCTAAGAAAAACAAAGCTAAAAGCCAGACCTTATAAAAATAACTTAATCACCCAAAAAATAACCACTTTCACAATTTTATATAACATAAAATTTGAAGACAAATTTGATAGACAAGATATCCATCAAAGTTTATGCCCTTGGTTCCATTAGCAAGAAGTAGTCAGAGTAGCCAGGATGGGTAAGGTTTAACAGAAATACAGGAAAACATCAGAGCAAAGAGCTTTTTGGTAATGCATGGAGGGAAAAGATAGGAAATAGTCATAAAATGAAGTACTCAAAGTAATAGTATCAGGACAGTGCTATTGATGTTGTTAATTGATTTACCCTCCTGTTTTTCTCCTCTTGGGTTTTGCCTACATCCAGTCAGCTAGGTGTCCTTTATCCTAGTGAAGCACAGTAGACGATGAAGATAACAAGATCCTCTTGGCATTTTTATCAAAAAGCACACACTCTTGTGAGAGAGAAAAACTGTATACTTTTGCTCAGAAGAGCCTTAGGAGAAAAGAGGCTGGATCACATCTGAGGAAACAGGAGCTTTGACACACTTGCAAATATTCTCATGGACTTATGTGTGACTGATGGAATGGAAAGAACTAGATTCCTGAAGAGGTTAGGTAGTAGAGGCAAAGGATGTCTTGGGGACAATCTAGTGAATTGATGGCCAATGATCAGAAGGATCACATATATCTCAAGAGATATCCTTGTGGACAACTGCTATTGAAAGCCAGATACAACTCTCCTTTTCCACACTTACTCTAACAGCCACTAAGGATGGTCATGATAAATACTACCTTTTCATTGTATATTTTTGTTCCTTGGTAAAAGGAGAAGAATCCTACATTTATGAAAGCTAAGTTTCTTTTCCCATGTCAATGGAGCATAAAGTAAATTAGTGTTTTTTAAAATAAAATTATGTATTTTTTTAATTATTTGTATTTTATTTCTTTTCAGCGTAACAGAATTCATAGTTTTTGCACCACACCCAGTGCTCCATGCAATGCGTGCCCTCCATAATACCCACCACCAGGCTCCCCCAACCTCCCACCCCCCACCCCTTCAAAACCCTCAGGTTGTTTTTCAGAGTCCATAGTCTCTCATGGTTCATCTCCCCCTCCAATTTCCCTCAACTCCCTTCTTTTCTTACATCCAAGTTAGTAAAATTTGTATCCCTACTGCATTAAAAGTTGATATTAATCTTTTTTAAGCCAAACATAAGAAGTTATATAATAAAACAAATTCATGCCAATAAGAAAAGTCATTTTGCAGAGTGATAACAGGAATTCACCATTATTTTTAGCAGCACACTGATATTTATTGTACCAAAAGGACCAGAAATAGAATGACAGCTGAGAAAGTCTCTCTTTTTGACAGAATTTTGAACAATTGTGAACATAGACTAATTTCAGAGTTCTTAGACAATGACAGTTAAATTATTAAAAATTAGTGGTTTGATAGGGAATAAAGTGGATCATCAGAATGAAGGCCATGAAAGTGATAAACATGCCTGTCTATATCTAGGACGAACATTTCCCTTGACAGTACTGTGTATGAGTTTAATATTGGAAAGAGAAAGGATTAGTTGTTATCATTAGAGTAGGTGATATATATATGAAATTTTAAAAACTATAATAACTACATTTATCGTGTAACTGTTATGCCCAGGACACTGGCTGCAAGTTAAAGTTGTGTTTCAACCATTTTTAAGATTCTCTAAATCACATGGACTCTCCTGTCAGGTGTAGTTACTACAATGGGTGCCCAAACTACGCTGACCTATAAATATTATCTTTAAGGATGATATTTAAGGAATGAGTTCCAAACATACATTATGGCGTATTTTCTAGTGTATATGTTTGAGCTATTGATTAGCCGAATGATTATAGAATTTATCCTACATAGGAGAAAGATGTTTAGAATACAAAATGTTGTGTCCATTTCATGTGACTCAGAAATGTCATTAAAATTAAACTAATAAGTATGTTAAAAATAAAATATTAATGAATGCTTGCTATACATCAATAAATCATTGAATTTCCAATTATAATACTTAATGAGTTCCTGTTCTACATTTCAAATATCATAGTTATTTTACTTTTGAATTTTTAAAAGTTAATTATTAATGAACAAATTTTCTAATATTTCTCCACTACTTAGGAATTGATAATCCACTTAAATATTATCTTATTTTTCTTCTATTCTTCTTTCTCTTTTCCTGCCTGTAATTTGACTTTGAACATCTTATTAATCACATTGGGAATGTAAGATGAAAAGCCATAAAAGAAATTTTTAAACAATCCCTAAAATAATTTTTAATAATTTAACACAGAAATTAGAATATTGAAGTTTTGTCTTATAATCTAAAATATGTGGCTATTAGCTTTACACTGGAAATAGATAACATGAAGCAAGGAAATACATACCATAAACAGAAGTTATGATGTGTGATCTATGATGTGATATATGACAAAAATTGCTAATTTCTCACCAGCAATAATTTAGAAGGCAGACCATTTGCCTATTGAAGCTCAGGCTGTAGTGAAAATGGATAGAAAGAATCAGGATGTGTTGGTTTTTATCTACTAATTTTAGCAGATAGGCTTATAACTGAGCCTAAACTTTGGTTTTCCAGATTTGTACCAGTAAGAAACCAATCTCATGAAGGATTCACTAATAGTGGCCATGTCAAGTAAAGGCATGGATGAGAGCAATGAATGCAATAGAGCCGTAGAAAGCAATGAATGAGTGAGATCCTCTCTAAAGAGGAATTAAATCTGTTAAGTATGTGGCAAAAATGTTCTCAGATTTTTGTGGTCTGAGGGGCATCCTGAAGCAGAAAGGTTTACAACAAAATGCGTACTCCTCCTTTCATAGTACAGAGATGCTGCTAGAGTGTGGCTGCCCAGCCAGGAAACATTTTCCAACAACATACCATCCCCTGCCTTTCCCTGCATTCTGCTATCATCTAGACATGTCCATTTGATCAGTTCTTGTCATTACAATGCTATGGAAAGTCTGAGCCACAATTTTTTTAAAAAGGTCAGCATTATCCACTCTTTTATCCTTTTCCACTGGCCAGGTAGAAAAGACAAGGTCAGGAAATTTTGCATTTAGCATCCTGTTAGCATAAGACTTGTGCCACACATGAAGAGCTAAGTAAATGTGAATTAGCATTACATTATTGGAAATTATTAGTAAAAACTTTTTTTTTATTTTTTTTATTTTTTTTTATAAACATATTTTTATCCCCAGGGGTACATGTATGTGAATCGCCAGGTTTACACACTTCACAGCACTAACCATAGCACATACCCTCCCCAATGTCCATTACCCCACCCCCCTTTCCCGACCCCCGACCCCCAGCAACCCTCAGTTTGTTTGGTGAGATTAAGAGTCACTTATGGTTTGTCTCCCTCCCAATCCCATCTTGTTTCTTTTCTTCTTTTTCTACCCCCCTAGTCCCCCATGTTGCATCTCCACTTCCTCATATCAGGGATATCATATGATAGTTGTCTTTCTCCGATTGACTTATTTCACTGAGCATGATACCCTCTAGTTCCATCCACGTGGTTGCAAATGGCAAAATTTCATTTCTTTTGATGGCTGCATAGTATTCCATTGTGTATATATACCACATCTTCTTTATCCATTCATCTATTGATGGACATCTAGGTTCTTTCCATAGTTTGGCCATTGTAGACATTGCTGCTATAAACATTCGGGTGCACATGCCCCTTCGGATCACTACGTTTGTATCTTTAGGGTAAATACCCAGTAGTGCAATTGCTGGGTCATAGGGTAGTTCTATTTTCAACTTTTTGAGGAACCTCCATGCTGTTTTCCAGAGCGGTTGCACCAGCTCGCATTCCCACCAACAGTGTAGGAGGGTTCCCCTTTCTCCACATCCTCACCAGCATCTGTCATTTCCTAACTTGTTAATTTTAGCCATTCTGACTGGTGTGAGGTGATATCTCATTGTGGTTTTAATTTGTATTTCCCTGATGCCGAGTGATGTGGAGCACTTTTTCATGTGTCTGTTGGCCATCTGGATGTCTTCTTTGCAGAAATGTCTGTTCATGTCCTCTGCCCATTTCTTGATTGGATTATTTGTTCTGTGGGTGTTGAGTTTGATAAGTTCTTTATAGATTTTGAACACTAGCCCTGTATCTGATATGTCGTTTGGAAATATCTTCTCCCATTCTGTCAGTTGTCTTTTGGTTTTGTTGACTGTTTCCTTTGCTGTGCAAAAGCTTTTGATCTTGATGAAATCACAGTAGTTCATTTTTGCCCTTGCTTCCATTGCCTTTGGCGATGTTCCTAGGAAGATGTTGCTGCAGCTGAGGTTGAAAAGGTTGCTGCCTGCGTTCTCCTCTAAGGATTTTGATGGATTCCTTTCTCACATTGAGGTCCTTCATCCATTTTGAATCTATTTTCGTGTGTAGTGTAAGGAAATGGTCCAATTTCATTTTTCTCCAAGTGGCTGCCCAATTTTCCCAACACCATTTATTGAAGAGGCTGTCTTTTTTCCATTGGACATTCTTTCCTGCTTTATCGAAGATTAGTTGACCATAGAGTTGAGGGTCTATTTCTGGGCTCTCTATTCTGTTCCATTGATCTATGTGTCTGTTTTTGTGCCAGTACCATACTGTCTTGATGATGACAGCTTTGTAAT
>PISX010034869.1:0-13502 GCA_004024625.1 Mellivora capensis
GGGGGGGAGAAAGGGGATAAAAAGAAGTTCAGAAAAAAAAATAAAAAAAAAGAAAACAAATAAAGAAAAAATATAAAAAAGAAAAAAATATATATATTAGCCTGGTGACTAGAACAGGGTCACCCACTTAATTGTGGAGTATTTTGGTCTCTTAGAAGAAAGTACCTCCCAAAATTTTAAGGAATGAAAGACATATATAGGGTAAACACAGTAAAGGGATGGAATATGCCTATAAAGATGAAAAACAAAAAGTTTTTTTTTTTTTAATTTCTAAAAAAAAGGAGTTGATTAAGTTGGTTGGGAGAATAGAAGAAAAAGAAAGTGGAGAGAATTTGCTCAGGCTGGAGACTAGAACAAGCCCGGAGCTAGATTTAGGGTGTATTTTGATCCACTAGACGAAGTTGTACCCCAAATTTTTTAGATGAAAAAATCCCTTATGTGAATACAAAAAATAAAGTTAAATACTATGAAGGATAAAATGTGACTATAATAATGAAGGTTCAAAAAAGATTATTATTTTTTTTGGAAAGGTATTGTTAAGATAAACTAGTTAAAAAATGTTAAAAAGAGAAAAGAGTAAAAGTTAAAAAAATTTTTAGCAGAAAAAGAGAAAAAAATAAAATTAAAGAAAAAATTGAATTAACTGCAAGACTAAAGAATCATGGGGAGAAAGCCATGAATTCCCCGCTTTGCTTTCTCCTCCTGTGGAGTTCAGCTGCTCTCCTTGTTTAGTGAACTTGGTCTTGGCTGGATTTCTTGTTGATCTTCTGGGGGAGGGGCCTGTTGTAGTGATTCTCAAGTGTCTTTGCCCGAGGCAGAGCTGCACCGCCCTTACCAGGGGCCGGGCTAAGTAATCCGCTCCGTTTTGCTTTCGGGAGCTTTTGTTCCCTGAACACGCTTTCCGTAGAGTTTTGGAGGATGGGATTGAAAATGGAGACCTCCCAATCTCCGGCCTGGAGGAGCCGAGAGTTCGGGGCCCCACTCCTCGGTGTGCCCTCAGAGAAAAGCCACAGCCACTCCCATCTCCCTGGCCTCTGGCCGCGCTCTGAGCTCACCCAGCCTGTTACTGGTTCAACGTAACCCCGAGCTGAGAGCTCACTCCTTGGCTCTGTCTCTGTAGCCAGCTTCCCGCTCCAATACCTGCTAGCTCTGCGACACTCAGACACCCCCGATCCTTCTGTGACCCTGCGGGACCTGGGGCCACGCTGACCCCGCGTGGGCTTCACCCCGGTTTAACCTCTGGAGCGATGTCCCTCAGTGGAGCAGACTTTTAAAAGTCCCAATTTAGTGCTCCGTGGCTCCACCGCTTGCCGGGAGCCAGCCCCTCCCCCGCGGTCTATCCTCCCTTCGCTTTCGATTCACTTCTCTGCCAGTCCTACCTTTCAGAAAGTGGTTGATTTCCTGTTTCCAGAATTGCTGTTCTTCCTCTCTTTGCTCTCCCGTTGGAATTGTAGGTGTTTGCAATGGTTTGATAAACTATCCAGCTGATCTTCTGCTACCTGATGTAGTCTCAGCTGCTACTTCTCCGCCATCTTGACTCCTCCCAGAATCCAATTCTTTTGTTCCCTAATCTAAGGTTGAGATATCAGTACTTTAGACTTCCTTCTTGCTAGATTGTATGTTTTTTTTTTTTAATATTTTATTTATTTGTTTGACAGAGATCACAAGGAGGCAGAGAGGCAGGCAGAGAGGAAGGGAAGCAGGCTCCCGGATGAGCAGAGAGCCTGATGCAGGGCTTGATCTCAGGACCCTGGGACCATGACCTGAGCGGAAGGCAGAGGCTTTAACCCACTGAGCCACCCAGGTGCCCCGCTAGATTGTATGTTTTAATACAAAAAAACAACCTGAAAGTATACTGGTTATTATTTCTAATAACACATTCTTCCTTTAAATTTTCTACCATTTCATAGTAAATTTTAGTATGTAACAAAATTACAGAGGGCAATCAATATTGGAAAATGCACTAGAGTGACAGTCTTTAGTCTTTCAGAACTTTAATTTTGTACATCAACTGAACACAGATAACAATGGCTCATTAACCATGAAATCTGGGCAATTTGTCAAAAAGACACCATTCAAGACACTATTTGACTCAGCATTCTAGTACTCCCTGCCAACTCCCTACCTGAAAACTAAATAATAATCTGCCACTCTAGCAGTGATCTGAAGTATGGGTCCTTCTCTCCACTGGAGAAGAACATTAAGAGGAGAGGTTCTTAAATGTTTTGTTCTTATTTCAGAACCTCAGCAAAAGCGCTTGTTTGATAGTTTTCTGATCGATTACCATAAAACCGACAATCTCACCTCCCTTGAGGGCAAGGGAAATGCATGCTAGAATTTCAGGCCTGAAAAATGGCACGTACATAATCATCACAGTCTCACTATCAGCCTTTAATCTGCTTCCTGCATCCTTCAGTGTCAGAGAATTCTATTTTAAAGTAATTTTCTCTTTTAGTAAGAGAATCTGGCTCTGTACATAGTGATTTTTCCTCAAACAAGGTTTTAGAAAGCAGAATTTGGGGAAAGTATAAGTAGGATTTTCCTAAGCTTTTGGTTGCTTTGAGACAAGTGTACTAAAAGTGTGCCTAAAAGCTGTTTTGGCATGCACTAAGGCAAACCTCCATTTATGGTATAGCATTAACGAAGTGTGTATCTCTAGAGCTGAGGACATTATTGTTGGCTTTGTTTTTTAAAATGATGGCTCAAATATTTAAGCCTCGTACATGCACTAAGATGAAAAATCAGTGCAATTGGAGAAAAACAACAACAACAACAATGGCTTAAAACAGTTTGGAAGAAAAGAAAGTATCCCAATAAATCACTTGTCATTGTGGATAATGGAATACTGAATCATCTTCTATCAGCTAGAATAAAGGTTAAAACACTGTGCTTGCTCTCTAAACTCTGTGATGTTGCTGGTATATTCAATAGCAAATTCCATCATTATTGCCTTTTGGTAATGAAACACTTCTCTTTCTGTAATTGTTTACAATTCCTGAAAAGTCTTAGGGATTGTCCTCTGCTTTAATAAGTAATAACTCCTCTGCTGAATGTGTTGAGAGATAGCAATAATAGGAAGAGAGAGGAAATTTCTTTTCCCAGCAAGAATAACATGCTGACAGAATGTTTCTTAAATTATTTAAAGCATTTTGCATTAAAAAAGGAGTTTCAAAAATAAAGGTTGTCTTGCTCTGAAAGATGATAGGATTAAAATACAAGGGTATAGCATTGAAAACTTAATTTGAAAACCTTGAGGTATTCTATTTAGACCATGATCATCAGCAATCTATCACTCAGTCCAAACATTAGTCCTCCTGAAGTTCATCTCCTAACTGATCACCTCTTAATCCCTTTTGCATCCCTCTCATTCTCTTTTTGTAAAGGGTTTTTTTTAAATTTTTTTAAATTTATTTATTTGTCAGAGAGAGAGGGAGAGAGAGAGAGAGTGTCTCTCATTCTCTTTTTGAAAACTTTTGAAGATTTTATTTAAATAAAAATTGTGCATGCACATTATTTAAGGAGGTGAAATATGCTGCCAGTTTACTATAAAAAACAATATTCTCCAGACATGCTTCCCACCATTTCCTCCACCCCAGAGGAACCCCTTAGTTGATTATTTAACCCCTTGTGTATTTATATTATAGTTTGTTAGATAGTTAGGGACTACATGATTATAACCATGCAAATGCTCTTCAAAGAGTTGAGTTAGGTAGTAAACTATGTTTACATTAATTTTCCATGCAATTTATGATTTTCCTGGAAAATATAGTTGCCTTATTTATTGATTTTGCTCTTCTATGTACCTTTCATTAATGAAACCTCATATTCTCTGCAGAAACATCTAAATCACCTCCTTAGATGTTCAGTTCTATCAGGCTTTCTATCAAATTAATTTTTTGGGAGTCATCTGTCCCAGAGCTTGTTCAAGTCTGGGCTATTTTCCCTATATATCTGGGGTACAGTTGACATTCTGGGATTTATCACTATGGTGGGGATCCTCTCACCTTATCTCCTTGGTTTGATCTCCTATTTTTTCTTATCCTAGGTCTTCCTCATTGTTGGTTTGTTTTCTTATTTTGTAGAGTATGTCCTTGAATAGATTTCACAGAAAGCATAGTTTATAACTTTACATGTGTAGATATATTTTTATCCTGCCCTGAAATATCAATTATGTCTTTCAAATTTCACAAGATAAAATTCATATATAGTATTGCACAAGTCCTAGGTATATGGTTTGATGACTTTTATATATGTATGTACCTGTATACACCCAAATAAAGATATAGAACACTTCCATTAGTCAAAAATGTTTCTTAGTGCCCCATGGTAGTCAGTATCCACTCTTCAGGAGTTACCATTATTCTGACTACTATAACTACTATAACATGGATTAATTTTGCCTTCTTGAATGTCATAAAAATACAATCATTTAGTATGTACTTTTTTTTAGTATGTACTTTTTTGCATTTATGTTTTTTCACTCCATATGTTTTTGAGATTCATCCATATAATTGTGTCTAACAGTAATTTTTCATTTTTTGGGTACTACATTGTATGTATAGGTCACAAAATATTATATTTTCTTTTGGAAGCTTTTTAAAAACACTTTATGTTCAACATATGATCTACTTAAAATTAGTGATCTAATTTAATAGTAGATCTATGATAGTAGATAATTTATTAGTAGATCTAATAGTAGATGTATGATCTACTTAAAATTAGTTTTTTGGGGCGCCTGGGTGGTTCAGTGGGTTAAAGCCTTTGCCTTCAGCTCAGGTTAGGATCCCAGGGTCCTGGGATTGAGCCCCACATTGGGCTCTCTGCTCCGTGGGGAGCCTGCTTCCTCCTCTCTCTCTGCCTGCCTCTCTGCCTACTTGGGATCTTTGTCTGTCAAATAAATAAATCTTTAAAAAAATTAGTTTTTTGAATATGATGTGAGGAATGGATTAAGGTTCACTTTTCTTCCATATGGATATCCAATCTTTAGCAACTTTTATTGAGAAAAACACTGTGGTCCTCACTGAATTACAGTGAAACTTTGAGTAAATCAGATAAACCATTAACATAGGCTTGATTGCTGCAGGTATAGTGTAAGTTTTGATATCTAAAAGTATAATCCTCAGGGCACCTGAGTGGCTCGGTGGGTTAGAGCCTCTGTCTTCAGCTCAGGTCATGATCCCAGGGTCCTGGGATTGAGCCCCATATTGAGCTCTCTGCTCAGCAGGGAGCCTGCTTTCCCCACCTTCTCTCTGCCTGTTTCTCTGCCTACTTGTGATCTCTATCTGTCAAATAAATAAATAAAATCTCTTTTAAAAAGTATAAATCCTTCAGCTTAATTCTTCAAGGTCATCTTGGCTCTTCAAGCTTCTCTGCATCTTCATATAAATTTTAAAATCAACTTGTCAAAGTCCACAAAAAAATGTGCCCCCCCCCCAAAAAAAAACCAAAAATAAAATATAAAAAGTCAGGGATTATAGCTGGGATTGAATCAAATCTATAGATCATTTTGGGCAAGATTTGATATTTTAGCAATATTGATCTTTCTCATCCACAAATGTGTTATTCCACTGATTTAGATTTTTTTTTTTTTACATTCTCTTATCAGTGTTTATAGTTTCCAATATAAAGACTTTATACAAATTCTCTTGGCTTTGTATAAATTCGTTGGATTTGCTCCTAGGTATTTTATATTTTTTGATGCTTTTGGAAATGATATTTAAAAGAATTTCATTTGCCAGTTGTTTGTTACTATTAAATAAAATCCAATTAATCTTTGTATGTTGAACTCATATTCAATGAAATTTTTCAATGTACTTAATTGAAGTAGTTTGTAGATTATTTTGGATTTTACACATGTATAAAAATACCACTACAAATAATGACAGTTTTATTTCTTCCATTCCAATATTTATATCTTTTATGTGTTTTCCTAACCTTATAGTGGTAGTTTGGATCTTTTCAATAGTGCTGAGTAGAGTGGAGATGGTGGGCCTTCCTCTTGCTCTACTCTTTCTTAGGGGGATGTGTTCAGTATTTCACCATTAATTGTATATATATATTATATATATATATATATAATATATATATATTATATAATTCTTTCTTTGGTACCTTTATTGAATTGAGAAATTTCTTTTATATTGCTAGTTTGCTGAAAGTTTTTATCATGAATGGATGTTGAATTTTATCAAATTACATTTTCATAATTTATTGATATATTTTTTTCTTGTTTATTTTGTTGATGTGGTAGTTTACATTGATTATGCTTCAAATGTTAAATCAATTCTGCATTCTGGGAATAAACTCTACTTGCTGTTGATATCTTGTCATGTTAATATATTGCTGGATTTGATTTGCTAATATTTCATTTAGGTCTTTTTAATGTATGAGAAATATTGGCCTATAATTTTCATTTCTTGTATCTTTGCTAGAATTTGGTATCAAGGTTACACTAACTTGACACTTGAATATGAGTTTAGTTGGTTATGGAATTTTAAGTTGGAAATAATTTCCTTCCAATGTTTTCTAATGTCCAGTGTGCTCTTGGGAAGAATTACATCATTAAAATTTATATTGTAGCCTATAGGATCATCATATATTTCTGATATTCTATGATTTAATTATACTATACTTTATTGTGTCTCCATTTTCATCACTATTCTGGGAAGTAAGGTATATTTTTAATTTTCCCACTCAGATCCTTCAGTTGTGGGAAGTTTTCATGAATTATTTCATCAGTAGTTTAGTAGGCTGGATAATACTCTCCAACACCACCTCCCTTCCTGTCAAGATGTCCATATCCTAATCCCTAGAACCTGTGAATCTTACCTTATAAGCCAAAAAGGACTTTGCAGATGTGGTCAAGTTAATTATCTTGAGGCAGGAAGATTATTATGGATTATTTGGCTGGACATGGTATAATAGTTCTTATAAGAGGTATGCAAAAGAAGTTGGTGTCATAGAGAAGGCCATGTGATGACAGAGCAGAGATTATAGTGATGTAGTTTGAAGATGGAGCCAAACAAAACAAACAAAAAAGAATACAGGTGGTAGGTGTAGGTTGGGAAAGGAATGGAAATGTCTTTTTCCTAGAACCTCCAGAAGGAACCAGCCCTGCCAACAGTTTGACATTAGCCCAGTGAAACTGTTTTAATCTTCTGGCCTCTAGTAGTGTAAAAGAATAAATATGTGCGTGGGTTTTTTTTGTTTTGTTTTGTTTTGTTTTGTTTTGTTTTTGTTTTAGCTGTCAAGTTTGTGATACTTTGTTACAACAGCCATAGGAAACTAATGCAAATGATTTTCTTCTCTGTTCTTTGTGGAACTCCTGTTTTCTTATAGCTTCTTGACCAAACTGGCAATTTTCTTAACTTTATTTAGTCTCTTTATCTTTTTTGCCAAACTTTCTAGAATATTTCCTAACTTTCTCTTCACATTTATATTTTTGATTTTTCATTTCCACTATGAAGGTTCTACTTTTCTAGGATATGCTTCTCTTTCTATTTTCAGAATGTTCTTTTAAAAATGGTATTCTGTTGGAGGAGAGAAGTTAAGATGATGAATGAGTAGGGGGACACTGAGCTTGTCTCATCCCTTGAACACGGCTAGTTATCAAATCATTCTGAACACCCAAGAAATCATTGTTCTGAGAGAACAAAATCTGCAAGTCTTTAAGTAGAAAAGTGACCACATTTTGGAAGATAGGAGGTGCATAAATTCACTTGGGGGAGGCACAACTTTGGACACTGCAGCGGGCAGGGAGCTTGCTTATGGAGGCTACCACAAGGCACTAGAAGTGGTAGAGCACAAAATGTGAACTTTTGGAAGCTCGCTTCTATATGGGACCTGCATGAATTAAAGGTGTTCAGGTGGCAAAGAGGGGCGGAATCCCAGGAGTGACAGGGTGGTCTGAGGATTCCCTGGGCAGCAGGAAGAACATGTGGCACCAAGGTGCTGCACTGTTCCCAGGTATAAGAACCAGGAAGCCAGATGAGAGCAGCAGGTCTTAGTGCCGGGTTTCTGCTATAAACAGCAAATTGCCTTCTGGTAGTGTGATCACTTTCCTGGGACTGGCCAGCAAGCATGGTGAGACCCTCCCTCAGAGGAACAGTGCAGTTACACACCACAGGAGTCCCTGAAAATTGGAATTTTGAAGCCTAGTCACATCTGAGATAAAAGGCTCAGATATGGGCAGGGTGTAGGGTTCCGATGGAAACTGGGGACACAAATAGGGTGATTGATTGCTTTTCTGTAAGAGCTAACTGAAAAGCAAGGGCCACAAGCTTCTAGCTCCTAGGCTAGAGAGCTTGGTGCAGCCATATTCATCCTGTCCATCACCGCTTAAAATCTTCATGGAACAAAACAGCGCCACCTAATGAAGGCTCCAGCTGAAAAAACAAACCTTACTCTTATACCCTGGAGTCCCCTCTGACTAAAGCAAGTCAGCCTGAGAATCAGCATAGCAGGCCCTCCCCTAGTCCCCTAGAAGACTGGCATAAACATCCAGTTCACGTAAAGTTTATTGATCATATCATGCTGCAAAACTTCAGCTCTAGGGAAAATAGGATCTAGCTTCCTTTTTAATTTTATTCTTTATTATTATTATTTTTATTATTATTTTCATACATTTTCTAATTCCTTTTTAAAATATATTTTTTAAAGATTTTATTTATTTATTTGACAGACAGGCATCACAAGTAGGCAGAGAGTCAGGCAGAGAGAGAGGGGGAAACAGGCTCCCCACTGAGCAGAGAGCCCAATATGGAGCTCGATCCCAGGACCCTGGGATCATGACCCGAGCTGAAGGCAGAGGCTTTAACCCACTAAGCCACCCAGGTGCCCCTCTTTTTTAAATATTTTATTTATTTAAAAAGATTTTTACTTTTACCTATTTAATATATATTTATATATTAAACTATATATATATACATACATATGTATGTATGTATATATATTTCTTTAAAAAAAGAAATCAAGGGGCGCCTGGGTGGCTCAGTGGGTTAAAGCCTCTGCCTTCAGCTCAGGTCATGGTCTCAGGGTCCTGGGACTGAGCCCCGCATCGGGCTCTCTGCTGAGCAGAGAGCATGTTTCTCTCTCTCTGCCTGTTTCTCTTTCTGCCTACTTGTGATCTCTCTCTCTGTCAAATAAATAAATAAAATCTTAAAAAAAAACCAAAACAGATCAAAACATACCCAGGATCCAGTTTTTTTGGTATTTTGTTTTTGTTTTTCTTGTGGTTTTTTTTTTTTTCTTTTTCTTTGGTTTTTGCTTTGGTTTTGTTTATTTGTCTTTTCTCTTTCTTCTTTTCTGGACAAAGTGACAAGATAACAAGACAGAGAAATTCATCCCAAAAAAGAACATGAGGTGGAAAGTATAGCCAGGGATTTAAGTAAGATGTCTGAAATAGAATTTAAAACAACAATAATAAAGATACCAGCTGGGCTTGAAAAAAGGCATAGAGGATGTCAGAGAGTCCCACACTACAGAGATAAAAAAACCTAAAATCTAGTAAGACTGAAATTAAAATGCTATTACTGAGATGCAAACACAAATGGAGGCTAGAGAAATGAGGATGGATGAATTAGAGGAGTGAATCAGTGATATAAAAGATAAAATTATGGAAAATAATGAAGCTGAAAAGAAGAGGGAAATAAAACTACTAGATCATGAAGGTAGACTTAGGGAACTCAGTGATTCCATAAAGCAAAATAGTATTTATATCATAGGAGTCCCAGAAGAAAGAGAGCAGGAAAAGGGGGCAAGAGGTTTTCTGAACAACTTATAGCTGAGAATTTTCCTAATCTGGGGTAGGAAATAGGCATTCAAATCCAGGAGGCAGAGAGAAATCCCCTCAAAATCAACAAAACAGATCACCATCATGACATGTTATAGTGAAACTTGCAAAATACAAAGATAAAGAGAGCATTCTGAAAGAAGCTAGAGAGAAAAGGTCCTTAATCAAAAGGGTGGACACATCAGGTTAGCAGAAAGCCTGTCCACAGAAACCTGGCTGGCCAGAAAAGCATGGCATGATATATTCAACATGCTAAATGGGAAAAATATGCAGCCAAGAATACTTTATACAGCAAGGCTGTCATTCATAATAGAAAGGGAGATAAAGAGTTACCAAGACAAACAAAAATTAAAGGAGTTTGTGAACAGTAAGCCAGCTCTGCCAGAAATATTATAGGAGACAGTCTGAGCAGGAAAGAGAGACCAAAAGTAGCAAAGGCTAGAAAGGAACAGAGACAATTTACAGGAACAGTAACTTTACAGGTAATACAATGGCACTAAATTCATTTCTTTCAGTAATTACTCTGAATACAAATGAACTAAGTGTTCCAATCAAAAGACATAAGTTATCAGACTGGATACCATTCTGTCCATTTATCATGCTAATGGACATCAAAAGAAAGCTGAA
Source organism: Mellivora capensis (assembly GCA_004024625.1). Taxonomy (NCBI): domain Eukaryota; kingdom Metazoa; phylum Chordata; class Mammalia; order Carnivora; family Mustelidae; genus Mellivora; species Mellivora capensis. The sequence goes on from PISX010034869.1 coordinate 10,418, forward strand.
GTAGCCATACTTATATCAGATGAACTAGATTTTAAACCAAAGACTGTAATAAGAGTTGAAGAAGGAGATTATAACATAATAAAGGGGTCTATCCAACAATAGTAAATATTTATGCCCCTAACTTGAGAACAGCCAAATATCTAAATCAGTAAATAACAAACTTAAAGAGACTCATAGCTAATAATACAATAATAGTAGGGGAGTTTAACACCCCACTCACAGCAATGGAAAGATGATCTAAACAGATCAAAAAGGAAACAATGGCTTTGAATGACACACTGGACCAGATGGACTTAACAGCTACACTCAGAGCATTTTATCCTAAAGCAAAAGAATACACATTCTTCTTGAGTGCACATGGAACATTTTCCAGAATAGATCACATACTGGGTCACAAATCAGGACTCAACTGGTACAAAAAGACTGAAATCATACCATGTGTATTTTCAGACCACAATGATATGAAACTTGAAGTCAACCACAAGAAAAAGTTTGGAAGGACTACAAATATATGGAGGTTAAAGAACAGCCTACTAAAGAATGAATGGGTCACCCAGGAAATTAAATAAGAATTTTAAAAATACATGAAAGCAAATGAAAATGAAAACAGGACAGTCTAAAACCTTTGGGATGCAGCAAAGGCAGTCCTAAGAGTGAAGTATATAGCTTACCTCAAGATGCAAGAAAAGTCTCAAATACACAGCCTAAATTTACACCTAAAGGAGCTGGGAAAAGAGCACAAAATAAAGTCTAAATTCAGCAAGAGAAGGGAAATAATAAAGATTAAGAATATAGAAATAACAAACAAACCAGTAGAACATATCAATGAAACTAGGATCTGGTTCTTTGAAAGAATTAACAACATTGACAACCCCCTAGACTTATCAAAAGAGAAATAACCCAAATAAATAAAATCATGAATGAAAGGGAGATCACAACTAACACCAAAGAAATACAAACAATTATAAGGGAACATTATGAGCAAGTATATTTCAACAAATTAGGAAATCTGGAAGAAATGGATATAGTCTTAGAAACATATAAACTACCAAAACTGAAACAGGAAGAAATAGAAAATCTGAACAAACCCATAACAAGTAAAAAAAAATTGAATCAGTAATCAAAAACCTCTCAACAAAGAGTCAAGGGCCAGCTGGCTTCCCAGGGGGAATTCTACCAAGCATTTAAAGAAGAATTAATACCTGTTCTTCTGAAACTGTTCAAAAAAAAAAAAAAAATAGAAATGGAAGGAAAACTTCCAAACTCATCTGTGAGGCCAGCATTACCTTGATCCCCAAACCAGACAAAGACCCTTAACTAAAAAGGATAGTTACACACTGATATCCCTGATTAACATGGCTGCAAAAATTCTTACCAAGATACTAGCTAATAGGATTGAATAGTACATTGAAAGGATTATTCACCACAATCAAGTGGGATTTATCCCTGGGCTACAAGTGTGGTTTAATGTCTGCAAATCAATCTGTATGATACACTAAATTGATAAAAGAAAGGACAAGAGCCATATGATTCTCTCAATAAATGCAGAAAAAATATTTGACAAAGTACAGCATCCTTAGTAAAAACCATGTAGGGATAGAAGGAACATACCTCAAAACCTTAAAGCCATATATGAAAAACCTACAGTGAATATCATCCTCAGTGAGGAAAAAATGAGAGCTTTTCCCCAAGGTCAGGAAAACAACAGGAATGTCCACTCTCACCACTCTTGTTCAACATAGTATTGGAAGTTATAGCCTCAGCAGCCAGACAACAAAAAGAAATAAAAAGCATCCAGATCAGCAAGGAAGAAGTCAAACTTTCACTGTTTGCAGATTGCATGATACTCTATGTGGAAAACCCAAAAGACTCCACCAAAAAATTGCTAGAAGTGATACAGCAATTTAGCAAGGTCGCAGGATATAAAATCAATGTATAACAAAGATAAACTAAAAATGGATAAAGGACCTCAACGTGAGACAGGAATCCATCAGAATCCTAGAGGAGAACATAGGCAGTAACCTCTTTGATATCAGCCACAGCAACTTCTTTCTTTCTTTCTTTCTTTTTTTTTTTTGCTGTGAAGAGCTTGTTTATTGGCGGTGATGGAATCCTCGGTTCCAAAATGAAGAGCTGGCTTATTGGGGTGGAGGGACTGGTGGCTTTCAATGTGAAGTTTGGGTTCTCAGTCCTCCGGCACCTGTGCGTGAATCGCTGCAGCGAGGCTGGGCCAGGTTAGGGCCCTGCACACTTTGGCATCCGGACCAGGGATGGTCTCTAGGCCCCACAGTGTGAAGCGGCTGAAACTGGCAGTAGCTCTGATAAACTGGTCAAAGTCCCGCTCCAGTGCCTCGGGGGGGGGGGGGGTTCCACCAGCTCCTGCTCCTCACTCATCTTCATTTGATGAACCTTCCGAGAAATCCTTCCCCACCAGCACCTCTCCCATTTCTTCCATCACCGTCACCTATCCCATGAGGCCAGGCGGCACCACCACCTCCTCCTCCCGTAGTCTGCGGCCCAAAATAACACTTCGAGTCCATCCGGACTGGTGGATGGCTGGGGTGAAGAAGCGCTCCATCGGGGCTGGCCCGTTAACCTGAACCTTGCAGGTCAGAAGATGCAGCGTGGCGTGGGCGGCATTGCGCAGTGTGCCAGGGCGCAAGTGGACCCGGCGCAAGTAGACCCAGCAAGAGAATATCCGGTGGGTATTCTTGACCACCTCCTTGTTGCTGCTTTCCATCCTCCACCGCGATTCCGCCACTCGCTGGCTAAGGCCCCACAGCAACTTCTTTCAAGATATGTCACCAAAGGCAAAGGAAACAAAAGTGAAAATGAACTTTTGGGACTTCATCAAGATCAAAAGCTTCTGCACAGCAAAGGAAACATCAAAACAAAGAGGCAACCCACGGAATGGGAGAAGATATTTGCAAATGACAGTACAGACAAAAGGTTGATATCCAGGATCTATAAAGAACTTCTCAAACTCAACACACACAAAACAGATAATCATATCAAAAAATGGGCAGAAGATATGAACAGACACTTCTCCAATGAAGACATACAAATGGCTATCAGACACATGAAA
>PISX010034870.1:0-13501 GCA_004024625.1 Mellivora capensis
CAGTACCCAGCTGTCTTGGTGATCACAGATTTGTAGTAAAGCTTGAAATTAGGCAACATGATGTCCCCAGTTTTGTTTTTTCCTTTTTCAACATTTCCTTAGCAATTTGGGATCTCTCCTGGTTCCATACAAATTTTAGAATTGTTTGTTCCAGCTTTTGGAAACACGCCAGTGAAATTTTGATCGGGATGGCATTGAAAGAATTGATTGCTCTGGGCAGTATAGACATTTCAACAATGTTTATTCTTCCGATCCCTGAACATAGAATGCTTTTATGTCTTTTTGTGTCTTCTTCAATTTCTTTCGTGAGTGTTCTGTAGTTCTTTGAGTACAGATCCTTCACCTCTTTGGTTAGGTTTATTCCAAGATATCTTATGGTTCTTCATGCTATAGCAAATGGAATTGATTCTCTAATTTCCCTTTCTGTGCTTTCATTGTTAGTGTATAAGAAGGCCACTGATTTCTATGCATTGATTTTTGTATCCTGCCACATTACTGAATTGCTGTAGGAGTTCTAGTAGTTTGGGGATGGAATCTTTTGGGTTTTTCATATAAGGTATCATGTCATCTGTGAAGAGAGAGAGTTTGACTTCTTCTTTGCCAATTTGAATACATTATATTTCATTTTTTTGTCTGATTGCTGGTACTAGGATTTCTAGTACTATGTTGAACAACAGTGGCAAGAGTGAGCATCCTTGTCGTGTTCCTGATCTCAACGGGAATGCTGTCAGCTTTTCCCATTGAGAATGATATTCACTGTGGGTTTTTCATAGATAGATTTTATGAAGTTGAGGAATGTTCTATCTATCCCTATACTTTGAAGAATTTTAATCAAGAATGGATGCTGTATTTTGTCAAATGCTTTTTCTGCATCTATTGAGAGGACCATGTAGTTCTTCTCTCTTCTCTTATGAGACCATATTTAAAAGGAGAAAGATTACAGAATTTAGTCATAAGATTTTATATCCACAGTATCTCCAGAAGCTTATATTTTGTGTATCATTGTGAAATAATTGAGGTCACCACCATGTTTTTTTTAAAGATTTTATTCATTTATTTGACAGAGAGAGATCACAAGTAGACAGGCAGGCAGAGAAAGAGGGGAACGCAGACTCCCCGCCAAGCAGAGAGCCCGATGCGGGGCTCAATTCCAGGACCCTGGGATCATGACCTGAGCCAAAGGCAGAGGCCCTAACCCACTGAGCCACCCAGGCGCCCCGACCACCATGTTTTTTTTAAGTAACTCTCCCCTAACATAGTGGTTTTTATGTTAACAATATTGTGTTACCCTTCTAAAGAATAAAATTTCCAACACATTGGAAGTTGATATTTTGTTGCTCTAAATTGTTAATTTGTTTTTTAAAAGATTTTATTTATTTGAACAAGCAAGAGAGAGAGAGATTAAGAGAATGAGTGGGGGATGAGCAGAGGAAGAAGCTTTCTTCCTGTGGAGCAGCGAGCCTGATGCAAGCCTCAGTCCCAGGACCCTGGGATTATGACCTCAGCTGAAGGCAGGTGCCTAACTGACTGAGCTACCCAGCTGCACTAAATTGCTAATTTCTATAAAAATTTTGCATTCTAGGGGCGCCTGGGTGGCTCAGTGTGTTAAGCCTCTGCCGTCGGCTCAGGCCATGGTCTCAGGGTCCTGGGATCGAGCCCTGCACTGGGCTCTCTGCTCAGCAGGGAGCCTGCTTTCCCCTCTCTCTCTGCCTGCCTCTCTGCCTACTTGTGTTCTCTCTCTCTCGGTCAAATAAATAAAAATTTTTAAAAAATTTGCGTTCTAACTCAACCAAGCTTTCTTGACCTCAATACTGTTGATATTTTGAGGGAGATAATTCTTTCTAGTGAGAATTATCCTGGACATTTTAGGATATATAGCAGCATTCCCAAACTCTACAGAGGAGATGCTAGAATGCCACAGTTGTGACAATAAAAAATATCTCTAGAAATTGTTAAATGTTTCACAGGGTAAAGTACCCAACCTCCACTCAAAATCATGATGGTGTTTCCCAAGGCTGGTACATATACGACCATTTGAGATGGTAAGAAGAGTGGACTTTTCACAAACTGAAACAAAACTGAGTTTTTGCATCCCTGGTCTATTGTTTACTACTTATGTGAATTTGATGAATTTATATATCTCTTGGAGCTTACTTTCTTTCCTGAAATTTATGAATAATAAACACTAAAATAAATTATATGTAAAATATGTAGTAAATAATAACTTAAAAGCTCCTGGTTTTTATATTTAACAATGGTTATCTTAATTATTATGCATACAAACTTTAAAATACTTTAGTGATTTTGAGTTTCAAATAATAGCTTTATCAAAAACATTAATTGGGCACCTGGTTTGCTCAGTGGGTTGGGCCACTGCCTTTGGCTCAGGTCATGATCTCGGGGTCCTGGGATCGAGTCCTGTGTTGGGCTCTCTGCTCAGTGGGGAGCCTGCTTCCCTCTCTCTCTCTCTCTGCCTGCCTCTCTGCCTACTTGTGATATCTCTCTGTCAAATAAATAAATAAAATCTTTTCAAAAAACCATTAATCTACTTTTCCACCAATTGCCCAATTAAAATTATAAATACATAAGGATATTTCCACAGAAAAATGGAGTAGAAAGTGGTGAATAGCAGACAAGGAATTTCAACTGCTATCTGAGGGACAAGAATTGAATAGGGAGAGATAAAACTGATGAAAATTGAATGAATTATTCATTCAGAAAGTCATCAAAATCTGTTAGTTAACAAGCCTCATCCACACAACTATTTATCTTTTCGTTGCATTGACTTTAAACATGAAATAAAGCTTGTCAAGAAAAAGAAGGGGAGGAAATAGTTGAAAATTACCATAAAATAAATTCGGGTACATAAAATTATTTTTTATTAATTTCATTTCTTTTCAGCATAACAGAATTCATAGTTTTACAACACACCCAGTGCTCCATGCAATGCGTGCCCTCCATAATACCCACCACCTGGCTCCCCCAACCTCCCACCCACGCCCCTTCAAAACCCTCAGGTTGTTTTTCAGAGTCCATAGTCTCTCATGGTTCATCTCCCCCCCAATTTCCCTCAACTCCCTTCTCCTCTCCATTTCTATGAAAAACTGGTGTATATAGAGAGATTCTACTCTACCCCAGACATGAACCAAGAAAATCAAAGGAACAATTTATGAACAACAAACAACTTTTCAAATTTTATTCAATTTTTTTTCACCAAGGGAGAGATGGAGAGAGAGAGAATATTAAGCAGACTCCATGTGCAGTATGAAGCCCAATGCAGAGCTCCATCCCAGGACCCCAAAATCATGACCTGAACTCTATGAAGAACAACAACAACAACAAAAAGGCAGAAATTGAAAACAGGGAATAATACTAATTTCTATCATCTGATTAAAGAGAAAACTAAATAAAAAGCAGAAAACAACAAGGGAAAGACACTACTGGAGAATGCTCTAGAGCTAAAATACTGATATTTCAAGTTGCAAAGACCCACCAATTACTTAGCAAGTAGAATGGTGGTGCTTTGCATATTTAGATATATCCCTGGGAGAAATTGAAGAATACAAGAATATTATATAAATCTCCAAAGAGCAGGGGAGGAAAAAAAATAATATCTGCACGGGATCAATAGCAAGAATCAAAGCCAAAAGACAATGTAATGAGTCTTTTGGATTTCTGGTGAAAAAATGATTTTGATTTGTACTTCTACAGCTAGTTATGCTTTCATTCATGAGTGGGGGCTGAAAATAGGTATTTTGGAACATATAATGAGTCAAGTAATTGAGTCATTGCAAGTGTTTGTTGTTGTTGTTGTTATTGTTGTTTTAGGAAGTTGTTGGAAGATGAATTTAAGAAGAGACATAAGAAAAAATTTAGGAATCTAAGCAGTTGGGAATTACAAAATAAACATATAAATGTTACAAAGGTAATCCAAATTGGACCTAAAAGTAATAATATGACTATTTGTAAGAAAAATGGTTGGATGGTAGAGACGGAATCATGAATAACCTAAATTCTAAATAGTTATAGGAAGAAGACAATAGGGATGCCTGCATGGCTCAGTTGGTGAAACATCTGCCTTTGGCTCAGAGCATGATCCCAGGACCCTGGGATCAAGTCCTGCATTGGGCTCCTTGGTCAGCAAGAACACTGCTTCTCCCTCTGCCTGCCTCTCCCTCTACCTGCCTCTCACCCTGCTTGTGCTCTCTCTCTGTCTGTCTCTCTCTGCCAAATAAGATCTTTAAAAATAATAAAAATTAAAGAAAGAAGATAATACATAACTAAAATTGAGAAATCAAAAAATGTGATATAAATACTATTAAATACTGAAATAGACATCAAAAGAAATATTTAAAGTAACAAAGTGTTTATAGGAAAACAAAACTGGAGATAGGAAGAGTATGGTGAGAAATCATTGTTTTTCATTATTTCTTTTAATATCATTTTTATATTTTATGGACCTTATATTTTATCTTTAAAAATATTCTACTTATTTGGCAGACAGAGATCACAAGTAGGCAGAGAAGCAGGCAGAAAGAGAGGGGGAAGCAGGCTCCCTGCTGAGCAGAGAGCCAGATGTGAGCTTCAATCCCTGTACCCTGCAATCTTGACCTGAGCTGAAGGCAGAGGCTTAGCCCACGGAGCCACCCAGGTGCTCCAGGACTTTATATTTTAAAAATACAGTTACAGAGTTGTGCTCTCAAAACTCTCAAATATAAAATCATGGAATACATAATCCAAAAAATAGAGTTTGCCCAATCATTTTGTAAACTCAAATGTTAATATGTATTTGGGAGATTTACAGCCTTCAAATACAGGAGCAACACAACCTTTTAGCACAAGCCTGTCTTAACAGGAGACATACACTTAGCTTTTACTTATTTTTTATCTACCAACTTATTCATCCATCTATCTGTCCATTTACTCAGTCCTCCATTTCACACACCATGAAAGCCTTAAGAAGCCAATGCCTCTTCTACACCCATTGTAAAAAAAAATGCAAACTTCTGTGACATCTCTTGGTGTGAGGAAAGGGATATTGTAAGATAAGATACAGAGGATAAGAATGTCAAAGGAAATAGGACTGTGGTGGCAATAACAGTATTAAGCCTTTATTAATTGTCAAAATAAATGCAGGGCTATTTACATCCAAAATCCCATTTAACTCTAAGGATAAGCTTTCAAGGATTACTAGCTCTTTTACAAATAAATGTACTAGGGTTTGTGGTTGTTAAGATAACACCATGAAATGTTAGAGCTTGGGTGTGACCATAGTCCTATATGAAATAAAAGATTATAGTCTTTGCTCTTCACCAAACTGTTAAAAAACAGTTAGATTTCTGGTTTTATCATAATATTTTAGTTACTGATTACCCTTATGGTTAAACCAGGTACCTTATAAAAAACAAACAAACAAACAAAAACAACAACAAAACAAGCAAGCAAACAAAAAAACAAACAAAAAACAAGGGGCACCTGAATGGTTCATTCAGTTAAGCTTCTGCCTTTGGTTCAGGTTATGATCCCAGGGTCCTGGGATCCTTGCTCAAAAGAGAGCCTGCTTCTCCCTTTCCCTCTGCCTGCTGCTCCCACTGCCTGTGCTCTCTCTTTCTTTGTCAAATAAATAAAAAATAAAAATCTGTAAAAAACAAAAACAGAAAAAAAAAAAACAGGAAAAAAAATAGTCTTGAGTCCTTGTGGTCAGTACTGTCTTTAGATGCTTATCTCAATTTAACTTCTTTCCTGTGCCCTCCAGGTAGATGCTTGTTCTTCTGTTTGGTCGGGATCTGGGCCTGATCACATTGCTTCCCTAATTTCCTTTGTTTACGCTGCTAAGGTAAGGATTCCTCAGGGTGAACATCAATGCATATTGCTGGGAAGGCAGAAATGTCATGTAGAGTAAATATCAGCAGAAATAATATTAGGAAAGTCAATGGGAGATGCTGAGGCAGGGAGGCCATATTTAGAGATTTGGATGCCCCTGAGGAGGCAGTGCAAGCAGACATAAATATGGATGTGACTGATAAGCAGTGGAAGGTCAATGTGGAGTTAAACGTCAGTGTGATATTGCTCTTTACCTCCTACTTCATGAAACATGACACTAAGATGACTCCGAGTTTCCAAGTTTTTGTTTGGTTTCTGCTTCAATTTTCAAAAAACAAAAAGTAACCACATAGCAAAAACTTATAAAAAGTCAACTACCGTGTCAAGTAAGGAATAATGGCGGGATTCAGCATATATCAGACAAAAACCAGGTAATATCATGCTCCATCTCAATTTAAGTAAAATTTAAGCTTTGAGTAATACAGTTTCTATATGAAAATTACACATAGGAAAGTTGTGTGACATTATTGTCTGACTGCTTCAAATTAGCCCACTGTGTAACATGTAGAGTTGTGGTACACAGTTCTAAATTTCAGATTCTGCATATGCCACAGTTTGTTCAGATAGGGAGTTACCAAATAGCATCATTTATATATGCCAATATGTGTGCAGGCACACATACACAGGATTTGAAATTTTGCATGGCAGCTAAATAACAGAAAAATTTATTACCCTTCTGTAAAATATGTTTCTTCATTTTCATATTCTCTCTGCAAATATAACCAACCTTCAGATCTGAAGGGATTTGAAAAGTAAATATATGAAAATCGCTTATGCTTTAGATATGTGAAATATATCATGCATCTAGAAAAGCCCACCTCAAAAATATATAGTTCAGTGATAGTTCACAAAGTGAATACTACATGGGCACAATTAGTCTAACAAAAGAAATTATCACAGAATCTCAGAATCTTTCATTACACCCCCATTCAATCACTATCCCTCTCCCTACCACAAATCTGAGTTCTGTGCTTTTTTTAAAAAAATATTTTATTTATTTGAAGGAGGAGTCAAGATGGCAGAGAAGTAGTAGGCTGAGATGACATCAGGTAGCAGGAGATCAGCTAGATAGCTTATCAAACCATTCCAAACACCTACAAATCCAACAGGAGATCAAAGAGAAGAGGAGCAGCAATTCTAGAAACAGAAAATTGACCACTTTCTGAAAGGTAGGACCAGCGGAGAAGTGAATCCAAAGCGATGAGAGATAGACCACTGTGGGAAGGGCCGGCTCCTGTCAAGCAGCAGAGCAACAGAGCACAAAATCAAAACTTTTAAAAGTCTGCTCCACTGAGGGTCATTGCTCCGGAGGTTAAGCCAGGGTGAAGCCCATGCAGGGACAGCGTGGCCTCAGGTCCTGTGGGGTCACAGAAGGATCGGGGCTGTCTGAGTGTCACAGAGCTCACAGGTATTAGAGCAGGGAAACTGGCTACAGAGACCGAGCCAAGGAATAGGCTCTCAACTTGGGGTTACCATAAATCGTGATCCGTGGCACAGGCCACTGCTCTGTGAGCAGAGACCCCACAAGATCTGGGGTGACCCCCCGGGAGACCCCAGGGATCTGCAAGTTTCGGAGACTCCAGACGGGGCTGTGTGGCAGAGACAGAGAAGCTTGGTCACAGGCGGGATAAGCTCGGAGCGTGGTCAGAAGCCAGGGAGAAAGGAGTGACTGAGTACTTTTCTCTGAGGGCACACTGAGGAGATGGGCCCCAAGATCTTGGCTCCTCCAGGCCAGAGACTGGGAGGCTGCCATTTTCATTCCCATCCTACGGAACTCTACAGAAAGCATACAGGGAACAAAAGCTCCAGAAAGTGAACCCAAGTGGATTACTTAGCCTGGCCCCTGGTAAGAGTGGCACAATTCTGTCTGGGGCAAAGAAACTTGAGAATCACAACAATAGGCCCCTCCCCCAGAAGACCAACAAGAAATCCAGCCAAAACCAAGTTAACTTACCAAAGAGATCAGCAGAATTCCAGAGGAGGAGGAGGCAAAGCATGGAATTCATGGCTTCCTCCACATGATTCATTAGTTTTGCAAAGTTAATTAATTTTTTTTAATTTTATTTTTTCATCTGCTAATTTTTTTTAACTTTTATCCTTTCCTCTTTTAAAGTTTTTTGACTAGTTTATCTTAACAATACCTTTCATAAGAAATAATTTTTTGAAACTTCATTATTATAGTTATATTTTATCCTTCATTGTATCTAACTTTATTTTTTTGTATACATATAGGGTTCTTTCTTCTATAAAAATTTGAGGCACAACTTCTTCTAATAGATCAAAATACAATCTAAATCTAGCACAAGGCTTTGTTCTAGTCTCCAGCCTGAGAAAATTCTCTCCACTTTCTTTTTCTTTATTCTCCCAACCAACTTATCTTATCAACTCTTTTTTAGAAATTAAAAAAAATTTTCATCTTTATAATCATAGTCTATCCCTTCATTGTGTTTACCCTTATGTATATTTTTCATTCTTTAAAATTTTGGGAGGCAGCTTCTTCTAAGAGACCAAAATACTGACAAAATTAAATGGGTGAACCTGTTCTATTCACCAGTCTCATGTATGTGTATATATATATATATATATATATATATATATATATATATATATATCACAAGCCTATCTTAACAGGAGACATACACTTAGCTTTTATTATTTTATGTACCAAAATATAAAAAAGAATATATATTCTTTCTTATATTTTTTATTTGTTTTCTTTTTTAATTTTATTTTTCTGAGCTTCTGTCTACCCCCTTTCTTGCCCCACCATCCCATGATTTGGGGTTTCTTTTGATTTGGTTAAAGCACATTTTCCTGGGGTCTTTGCTACCTTTTAGTATTTTCTTCGCTCCTTCATATATTCTTATTGGGATAAAATGACAAGACAGAAAAATTCACCACAGAAAAAAGAACAAGGAACAGTACTGAAGGCTAGGGACCTAATCAATATGGACATTGGTAATATGTCAGATCTAGAGTTCAAAATGACGATTCTCAAGGTGCTAGCCAGGCTCGAAAAAGGCATGGAAGATATTAGAGAAACCCTGTCTGGAGAAATAAAAGCCATTTCTGGAGAAATAAAAGAACTAAAATCTAACCAGGTTGAAATTTTAAAAAGCTATTAATAAGGTGCAATAAAAAATGGAGGCTCTTACTGCTAGGATAAATGAGGCAGAAGAGAGAATTAGTGATATAGAAGACAAAATGACAGAGAATAAAGAAGCTGAGCAAAAGAGAGACAAACAACTACTGGACCATGAGGGGAGAATTCGAGAGATAAGTGATACCATAAGATGAAACAACATTAGAATAATTGGGATTCCAGAAGAAGAAGAGAGAGAGGGGAGCAGAAGGTATATTGGAGCAAATTATTGTAGAGAATTTCCCTAATATGGCAAAGGGAACAAGCATCACAATCCAGGAGATGCAGAGAACTCCCCGCAAAATCAATAAGAATAGGTCCACACCCCATCATCTAATAGTAAAGTTTACAAGTCTTAGCGACAAAAAGAAAATCGTGAAAGCAGCCCAGGACAAGAAGTCTGTAACATAAAATGGTAAAAATATTAGATTGGCAACAGACTTACCCACAGAGACCTGGTGGGCCAGAAAGAATTGCCATGATATATTCAGAGCATTAAATGAGAAAAACATGCAGCCAAGAATACTATATCCAGCTAGGCTATCATTGAAAATAGAGGGAGAGATAAAAAGCTTCCAGGACAAACAAAAACTGAAAGAGTTTGAAACACCAAGCCGGCTCTACAGGAAATGTTAAAAGGGGTCCTCTAAGCAAAGAGAGAGCAAAAAATAGTAGACCAGAAAGTAACAGAGACAATATACAGTGACAGTCACCTTACAGGCAATACAATAGCACTAAATTCATATCTCTCAATAGTTACCCTGAATGTAAGTGGGCTAAATGCCCCAATCAAAAGACATAGGATATCAGAATAGATTAAAAAAAATCAATATGCTGCCTACAAGAAACTCATTTTAGATTGAAAGACACCTCCAAATTTAAAGTGAGGGGGTGGAAAACAATTTACCATGCTAATGAACATCAAAAGAAAGCTGTGGTGGCAATTCTTCTATCAGATCAATTAGATTTTAAGCCAAAGACTATAATAAGAGATGAGGAAAGACACTATATCATACTCAAAGGGTCTGTCTGACAAGAAGATATAACAATTTTAAATATCTATGCCCCATAACATGGGAGCAGCCAACTATATAAACCAATTAATAACAAAATCAAAGAAACACATCAATAATAATACAATAATAGTAGGGGACTTTAGCACTCCCCTCACTGAAATGGACAGATCATCCAAGCAAAAGATCAACAAGGAAATAAAGGCCTTAAGTGACACACAGGACCAGATGGACATCATAAACCTATTCAGAACATTCCATCCCAAAGCAAAAGAATACACATTCTTCTCTAGTGCACATAGAATGTTCTCCAGAATAGAACACATCCTGGGTCACAAATCAGGTCACAACTAGTATCAAAAAATTGGGATCATTCCCTGCATATTTTCAGACCACAATGCTCTGAACCTAGAACTCAATCACAAGAGGAAAGTTGGGAGAACTCAAATACATGGAGGCTAGAGAGCCTAAAGAATGGCTAAAGAATCAATGAATGAATGGGTAAACAGGAAATTAAAGAATTAAAGAAACAGAAACTAACGAATGAATGGATAAACAGGAAATTAAAGAAGAATTCAAAAAATCATGGAAAGAAATGATAATGAAAACACAACTGTTCAAAATCTGTGGGAACAGCAAAGGTGGTCCTGAGAGGAAAGTATATAGCAATACAAGCCTTTCTCAAGAAACAAGAAAGATTTCAAGTACACAGCCTACATCTAAAGAAGTTGGAGAAAGAACGGCAAAGAAAGGCTAAACCCAGAAGAGAAATAATAAAGAACAGAACAGAGGGATGCCAGGGGGGCTCAGTGAATTAAAACCTCTGCCTCAGTTCAGGTCATGATCCCAGGGTCCTGGGATAGGCCCCCGCATCGGGCTCTCTGCTCAGCAGGGAGCCTGCTTCCCCCTCTCTATCTGCCTGCCTCTCTGCCTACTTGTGATCTCTGTCTGTCAAATAAATAAATAAAATCTTAAAAAAAATCAGAGCAGAAATCAATGAAATAGAATCCCCCCAAAACAGTAAAATAAATCAATAAAACTAGGAGCTGGTTCTTTGAAAGAATTAATAAGATCAATAAACCCCAGGTCAGGATTATCAAAAAGAAAAGAAAAAGCACCCAAATAAATAACATCATGAATGAAAGAGGTGAGATCACAACCAACACCAAAGAAATACAAACAATTATAAGAACACATTATGAGCAACCCTATGCTAGCAAATTTGACAATCTGGAAGAAATGGATGCATTCCTAGAGGCATATAAACTACCAAAACTGAACCAGGAAGAAAGAAGAAACCTGAACAGACACATAACAAAGTAAGGAGATTGAGACAGTCATCAAAAATCTCCCAACAGACAAGAAACCAGGGCCAGACGACTTCCCAAGGGAATTCTACCAAACATTTAAAGAAGAATTAATACCCTATTCTCCTGAAACTGATCCAAAAAGTAGAAATGGAAGGAAAACTTCCATACTCATTTTATGAGGCCAGCATTACCTCGATCCCAAAACCAGACAAAGACCCCATCAAAAAAGAGAATTACAGACCAATATCCTTGATGAACACAGATGCAAAAATTCTCACCAGGATACTAGCCAATAGGATCCAACAGTACATTAAAAGGATTATTCACCACGACCAATTGGGATTTATTCCAGGACTGCAAGATTGGTTCAATATCCACAAATCAATCAATGTGATACTATACATTAATAAAAGAAAGAATAAGAACCATATGATCCTCTCAACAAAGGCTAAAAAAGCATTTGACAAAATAAAGCATACTTCCTTGATCAAAACTCTTCAAAGTGTAGGGACATAGGGCACATACCTTAATATCATCAAAGCCATCTATGAAAAACCCACAGTGAATATCATTCTCAATGGAGAAAAACTGAGAGCTTTTCTGCTGAGGTCAGGAATACGGCAGGGATGTCCATTATCACCACTGCTATTCAAAATAGTACTAGAAACCCTAGCTTCAGTGATCAGACAACAAAAGAAATTAAAGGCATCCAAGTCAGCAAAGAAGTCAGACTCACTCTTTGCTGATGATAAGATACTTTCTGTGGAAAACCCAAAGACTCCACTCCAAATCTGCTACAACTTGTACAGAAATTTAGTAAAGTGTCAGGATATAAAATCAATGCACAGAAATCACTTGCATGTCTATACACCAACAACAAGACAGAAGAAAGAGAAATTAAGGAGTCAATTCCATTTATAATTGCACCCAAAACCATAAGATACCTAGGAATAAACCTAACCAAAGAGGCAAAGAATCTGTACTCAGAAAACTATAAAATACTCATAAAAGACATTGAGGAAGACACAAAGAAATGCAAAAATGTTCCATGCTTATGGATTGGAAGAACAAATATTGTGAAAATATCTATGCTACCTAAAGCAACCTACATGTTTAATGCACTCCTTCTCAAAATACCATCAATTTTTTTCAAGGAACTAGAACAATAATCCTAAAATTTATATGGAACCAGAAAAGACCTCAAATAGCCAGAGGAATATTGAAAAAGAAAGCCAACGTTGGTGGCATCACAATTTCATACTTCAAACTCTATTACAAAGCTCTCATCATCAAGACAGTATGGTACTGGCACAAAAACAGACACATAGATCAATAGAATGGAATAGAGAGCCCAGAAATATACTGTAAACTCTATGATCAATCTTTGACAAAGCAGGAAAGAATTTCCAATTGCAAAAAGACAGTCTCTTCAACAAATGATGTTGGGAAAATTGGACAGTCACATGCAGAAAAATGAAACTGGACCATTTCCTTACACCACACACAAAAATAGACTCAAAAATGGATGAAGGACCATACTGTGAGAAAGGAATCCATCAAAATCCTTGAGAACAACACAGGCAGCAACCTCTTTGACTTCAGCCACAGCAACTTCTTCCTAGCAACATCACCAAAGGCAAGGGAAGCAAGGGCAAAAATGAACTATTGGGACTTCATCAAGATCAAAAGCTTTTGCACAGCAAAGGAAACAGTCAACAAAACCAAAAGACAACTGACAGAATGGGAGAAGATATTTACAAATAACATATCAGATAAAGGGCTAGTATCCAAAATCTATAAAGAACTTATCAAGCTCAACACCCAAAGAACAAATAATCCAATCAAGAAATGGGCAGAGGGGAAATGTAGGCAAGATGGCGGATAAGTAGCAGCTGAGACGACATCAGGTAGCAGGAGATCAGCTAGATAGCTTATCAAACCATTGCGAACACCTACAAATCCAACGGGAGATCGAAGAGAGGAAGAACAGCAATTCTGGAAACAGGAAATCGACCACTTTCTGAAAGGTAGGACTGGCGGAGAAGTGAATCGAAAGCGACGGGAGGATAGACTGCGGGGGAGGGGCTGGCTCCAGGCAAGTGGCGGAGCCACGGAGCACTAAATTGGGACTTTTAAAAGTCTGCTCCACGGAG
>PISX010034871.1:0-13494 GCA_004024625.1 Mellivora capensis
TACACAAAGATAAACTCGAAATGGATAAAGGACCTCAATGTGAGACAGGAATCCATCAGAATCCTAGAGGAGAAATAGGCAGTAACCTCTCTGATATCACCCACAGCAACTTCTTTCAAGATATGTCACCAAAGGCAAAGGAAACAAAAGCAAAAATGAACTTTTGGAACTTCATCAAGATCAAAAGCTTCTGCACAGCAAAGGAGACAGTCAACAAAACAAAGAGGCAACCCAGGGAATGGGAGAAGATATTTGCAAATGACAGTACAGACAAAAGGTTGATATCCAGGATCTATAAAGAACTTCTCAAACTCAACACATGCAAAACAGATAATCACATCAAAAAATGGGGAGAAGACATGAATAGACACTTCTCCAATGAAGACATACAAATGGCTATCAGACACATGAAAAAATGGTCATCATCACTAGCCATCAGGGAGATTCAAATTAAAACCACACTGAGATACCACCTCACACCAGTTAGAATGGCCCAAGTCAGCAAGACAGGAAACAACGTGTGTTGGAAAGGATGTGGAGAAAGGGGAACCCTCTTACACTGTTGGTGGGAATGCAAGTTGGTGCAGCCACTCTGGAGAACAGTGTGGAGGTTCCTCAAGAAGTTAAAAATAGAGCTTCCCTATGACCCTGCAATTGCGCTACTGGGTATTTACCTCAAAGACACAGATGTGGTGAAAAGAAGGGCCATCTGTACCCCAGTGTTTATAGCAGCAATGGTCACGGTCGCCAAACTGTGGAAAGAACCAAGATGCCCTTCAACAGACGAATGGATAAAGGATATATGGTCCATATACACTATGGAGTATTATGCCTCCATCAGAAAGGATGAATACCCGACTTTTGTAGCAACATGGACGGGACCGGAAGAGATTATGCTGAGTGAAATAAATCAAGCAGAGAGAGTCAATTATCATATGGTTTCACTTATTTGCGGAGCATAACAAATAACACGGAGGACATGGGGAGATGGAGAGGAGAAGGTAGTTGAGGGAAATTGGGGGGAGATGAACCATGAGAGACTATGGACTCTGAAAAATAACCTGAGGGTTTTGAAGGGGCGGGGGGTGGGATGTTGGGGGAGCCAGGTGGTGGGTATTGTGGAGGGCACGCATTGCATGGAGCACTGGGTGTGGTGCAAAAACTATGAATTCTGTTACGCTGAAAAGAAATTTAAAAAAAAAAATAAAAGATGTCTATTCTTACAGTCCCCATTTTTTAACGTATATATTTAATAGTTTAAATCTAAGGTACTTAAATTTTTTTATTTCTAAAGGGTTAAAAAATCAACAACTTTAACCTTGTTAAAGTAAATCATGGCTACCAAACAGTAAATAGATGCTATTCTATCATGATACCTAGAAGAACCTCAGAATATTTTTTAGGAACAAAGGCCCAAGCAACTAACGTGTTCTGCTATCACCCAACAAATAACTTCTGTATTCTTGGAATCCTCAAGCATTAAAAAAAAATAATAAGAGAAGTATGAGAAACATTACTTCAAAGAGACTATAAATGATAAAAAGGTGTTCCAAAAATGTATGCTAAGAGGGGCGCCTGGGCAGCTCAGTTGGTTGGGCATCTGACTCTTGATTTCAGCTCAGGTCATGATCTCAGGGTCATGAGTTCAAGCCCCATATTGGGCTTTGCTCTGGGCATGAAGCTTCCTTAGGATTCTCTCACTCTCCCTCTGCCCCTCTCCTCCTGCTTCTGTGCATGCTCCCTAAGGAAGGAAGATAGAAAGGAAGGAAAATGGGAGGGAGGGAGGAAAATGTATGCTGATATATAATAAAACACATACAGTTACTTGGAAGAAAAAAAAGGTCCTCAAAAGACCACTGGAGCCGATCCATGAGTTCCTGTGTGTAGGAAAGGAGTGTCTGATTGCTGGGCAAGATCTACACACTGCTAGCCTTTCTGCACAAAAGACAGGGTGTGGAAGGAACAAAAGGAATGAAGAGATTCCTGTAATTAAGTCAGTTAGCAAACCGACCTGGTTTCTGCAGTCAGACAAACATAGCAAGGACTTGGGGGCAATGGGACGAGCGGGGGGCGGGGGATGATCAGTACTGACAATGTTGATTGTCACTGACACTAACAATGAAATAGACACTGACAATTAACAGGCAGAGAAGAGACAGAAGGTGGGCTAGTGGTACAGCAATGTTACCTGAACACCAAAGCAAAGCCCTGCCAAATGTCTTAAGAAGTGTCTTACTGTGTAGGTGTAATGGGAAAGTGTACACTCATTAGGCCCCCAAGTATACAACAGAATGACAACTTGGAATTTGAATTATACAGATGCATGTACGTAAAATCTAACTGCATAAATGGGAAATCACTTAACCATCCTTATGCACTGGACTTCACATCTGTAAAACTGAGAACAGAAATGTCCATCTTGCAGAAATGTGTGAAGACTATGTACGTTCCTGGCTACTGCCTTAAGAGTATTAATTCTCTTCTCTCTCACAGTTGGGAATAGGACTGTTCCACTCCAATTTCATCTATTATCTATATAGCACACCCAATAACTGGTAAGAGTGGGAAATATTCTGAACACTTAAAGAATTGTGTTGCTTCCTAGCCACTTCCTAGTGCCACCTTCAAATATAAAGTCTGAAACATACAAAGTGAAATCTTTAGCTAGGAGGAAAACATGTGCTTGGCACAAACTGGACACCTACCCTCCCCAATTTACCAATTCATTTCAATAAATATTTATTTGCTAAATTGGATCAGACAAGAGTTTTAATCTCACCAAGAGAAGAGGTACTGGCAGGGAGGTTTGTCTACACAATTAATAGTAGACAATCCCCACCGAATTACCTTTCCAAGTAACAATTCCATCCTGCCTCTTCAGGGCCTTCCCTTTATCAGTTTCTCCCACTCTAACTCCCCCAACCACCACCACCAATTGCATTTAAACATTTCTTAATACAGAAACAAGTGATGACAGCAAACATCCACTGTCTACCTCAGGCCCCCCATGAAACACTGTCTTTCCTCCTCTGTCTCCTAGAGGGAATGACGACCACTGTGACTTGCTTTAATTCTTCACCATCTCTGGGGGAATCTGCCTGCTCATGGCCACCAAGTGCCCTGGCCCAGGGCACCAATGGTTTTCTTGCTGTCACATCCAAGATGCATGTTCATGCCTCCTCACCCTGGTCCCCTTGGTGGTATTTTACACTGCCTACCACTGACCCAGTCTTGCTCTTTTTCTTCCCTAACAGCATATGTTCCTGGTTTTCTCCTAACCCCATTTCTCATTAGAATCAGTCTTTCTCCCACCCCCACCCTCCTTGTGTAAAATCTATGGCTATTCTGTTGACACCTTAATACTTTTGTCTCAGTCTCTAACACAGAAGTTCATATCATAGTTTACAAAGGTACATTCTTATTTTGCTCTCACAGAAACTTCTAGTGGCTAATTTGTTTCTATAATTTTATCATTTATATTACTTCTTGTGCAGCTCCTATTTAAATGTGTGGCCTCTACTGGCAATCCACAAAAACACTGCGAATATTTTTTTATTGTCATCTAAGAATAAATTTTTACCACCCTTCAATTTTATCAGAAATATAAGTTAACAAGTTAACACACATATTCTTACTTAAAATAACTTTTAAAAATAGCAAAATTGCTGTAGGTTGTCAAAACATAATAAATTGGGTATACTTGATTCTGAACATGCAGAATATACAGAAAATATCTTAGAAAATAAGTATATATGATACATCTATACACACATACATATACACACAATTCTCTTATATAGGAAAACAAAACTAGACAAATGAAAAAGTAGTCTCAAAATAATGTTTTGGGGTGCCTGGGTGGCTCAGTGGGTTAAAGCCTCTGCCTTCGGCTCAGGTCATGATCCCAGAGTCCTGGGATCGAGCCCCGTATTGGGCTCTCTGCTCAGCAGGGAGCCTGCTTCCCTTCCTCTCTGCCTACTTGTGATCACTGTCTGTCAAATAAATAAATAAAATTTTAAAAAAAATAATGCTTTACTAACATTACTAACACACTAACCATCAACATATAACCACCTTACCAAATAAGACATCTCACTAATGTATATGTCTAATATGTCTGAAGAAAACAGATGTCTGCTGTCATCTAAATACCTTATGATTAAACTTTCTTAAAACTGTGTTAATGAGTACATTAAAACAACACATCACTCGGTGTGCCAAATAAAACCTCTACTACTAACATCTGATGAAAGGTATGGTTAGGAAATGTTTTTTGAACAGCTTTGCAATGTCTATTATAAAAACACTCCTGAAGAGATAAAAGATATAATGTCATTTTCAGAAAATAATAACTAAGATAGGAAGCTGCTATCAAGCCACATTTCTCTCAAGATCACTACCTGAAGGGAAAGTTATCAAATAGTACTCAGGTGCTAGGAAAGAAGCACTAGATATAACACAAAATTCTTCCTGGCTCAGGAGTGCTAACTTCTGGAATGTCAAGTGCCTGACTATATTCTCTCCTGCTCCTCCAGTGTCCCAGCACATCCCACGCAAGATCCTTCACTGATTGTAATATTATCATTTCTCCAGATTCAGTGTCCTACACACTGATGAATACAGACAGACTGCTGGCTCCAGAGGCATTACATTACACCTATAAAAAATAAAATCCCAAAATGCATTTTGCAATTACAACAGTAATAACTGACTCTTGCAAGAAGCTCCATTGGATGCTAAAAAAAAAAAAAAAAAATGAGTGAAAGTTTGCTGGGAAACACAACCAGTATTTACAGTCTCCAATTACTTCCCCAAAGATTACTTACTAATTACAAGAGGGAGAGAAGCTCATTACAGTAGAGAAACCTTACGCCACTTTAAGCAGGTGGAAGTTAACACTACCAATAATAGGGTAAATTGACACTTCAAGTGCTTCCTGATGAAAACACTAAGAAGAACATGACATCACCTCTGTGGTGTTCCTGAGAAAAATGCATACCGTAAAGCTAATCGGAAAGAAAGAGCAAACTGAAATTGAGGGACATTCTACGAAACAACTGGCCCTGTAGTCATTAAAAATACCGATGCTAAAAAAGACAAAGAAACACCAAAGAACTATCTATTTAAATGACACTAAAGAGACAGGATAGCTAAATGCAATGTATGATCCTAGACTGGACAAAACATATTTGCTACAGACAACAGTGCAAACAATAGACAAGGAAATGTGAATATGAACTATGGATTACAGAAGCACATCATTGTCCTATGGTGATATAAAAAATCCAGGTCCTAGGACTTATGTGCTGAAGCATTTAGGGCTAAAGGATCATAATGTCTGTCACTTAGTCTCAAATACTTCAGAGAGAGAGACAGGGAGACAGAGACAGAAAGAGAACATACAAATGCAGCAAAAAGTCAGCAAGTGGTAAATCTAGAGAGAACAGCACTAGTTCACTGCATTGTTCCTTAACTTGTCAGTAGTTTAAATTCTTTCCAATTAAAATGTTTAAAAAAAGTAGAAGGTTTTTTTTCATATCTCCCTTCTCCTTTGCAACGGGGGGGAGGGGGTGAAAACTACATCTGAGGGATAGGGAAGCAGGAAGCTGAACAATCCTGGTTCTTTTATGACCTCGTTCACTCACTCAGTGATTATACCAGCTCTGGATTTGCCTTGCCAACAAGTACAGTTCACATTCCATGAGAAAGATAAATCCCTGACATAATCCCTTCTGTAGGTACAGAGAATTACAGGGAAATGTTCTAGAACTCTGATACTGTGTATGTCTAAGGAACCTGAAGAAATAAAATTGGTATTCAGATTACTGTGGTTGCATTAAATCTTCCTGCAATACTAAGGCATATGACCTCAAAGATGACCTTTTAGCAAAAGCTCAGCCACTCCCAGGCTCCCAATTTCCTTTCTGGTGACACAGCTGGGGCTTCCCATATACAGTCTGCTGACAGAGTGCCTCTGCCTAGAAGTCCTCCCTATCTGGACTTATCTTCACCAGCTAACTCCTTCTTGATCCTTAAGAATAAGCCTGGGCATCATCTCCTCAGGAAAACTTCCCTTTTGAAGGCCCGGAAAGAATGAACCACAGTTCCCAAGCTCCGATGGCACCTACTCATACTTCTGCCCCAGCCCTCATGACACTGCACTGAAGGGGTGCTATGTCATGTGTGCTATGCCCTTATTTTCTACTTCCTATCTATTTTAGCACATATTCAATCTAATAAGTATTCCTGTCCATGTCTAAATCAGAGACAAGAGTAATAACTACAGAGATAACAGTAAACAATCCCTCAACTGGGAAAGTAACTGCTACAAATAGAACTGCGCAGTGTTTAACCAAATGCTAAAATATTTTCTCATAAGATATTTCTGGGCTGTTTAGCAAGGCAGAGGAAACTGTCATTCAAGACACTATTTTTGTTCAGGCATCTCCAAATACCTGCCCTTAAGGAAAGTGGGGCAAAAAGCTTCTGGAAGTACAGAGAATTACAGGGAAATGTTCTAACTCTGATACTGTGTATGTCTAAGGAACCTGGTCTTTTAGGAACACCACTGGCTCCTATACTAACTCTTTGGTAGCTTTTTACTGAATTCATTATTAAAAATAACAAGTGAGGGGGCACCTGGGTGGCTCAGTCATTAAGCGTTTGACTTCACTCAGGTTATGATCCAGGGTCCTGGGACTAAGCCCCACATTGGTCTCCTTGCTCGGTGGAAAGCCTGCTTCTTCCTCTCCCTCTCCCTCTGCTTGTATTCCCTCTCTTGCAGTCTCCATCAAATAAATAAATAAATAAATAAATAAAGTAAATCTAATAAAAATTTAATTAAAGGAAATTTACATCAAAAGCTGTCTTTGTTTAGACGACAGGCTTATTACCATTTTTTTAAATGTATACCTCAAAATTTCAGTGGTGATGAAAACTTACCAATTCATTTGTTACCCATAAGATTTTGTTCCCCATCAAGAGAACATCTGGATGATATACTTAAATGGAAACTAAGAAAATAATTTAAAAATTTAATTAAATCTCTCAGATGAATAAATATAAAGTTTGTTAAGTCTTTATCTAAATTTTAGCATACTCTATTCTATGGAGCTTTGATTATTTAACACACACACACAAAGCCCATGAAACATTCATGTGACCACAAACTAACTGCCCCACCCACTGAAAGAGAAAGGAGAAAAGCATTTAAAAGCAAGTTAGTTCATTTTTCTCTGCCTCCCCTTACTAGACAAGACTTTTCTTTTCTCCACACTTAACTGATCCTTCAAAACCCCAATCAGGTGTCTGTCTGTCTAAAAACCCAAGCCTAATGGAACAAAACAACAACATGAATTTAATCCACAGATATACTAGTCACATGCCCTTAAATGTGAAATCTGCATTTGATTTTACACTTAATTATAAAGTACAGCAACTCCATTGTCTATTAGTGGTTTTATACTCTTTACTGTCTAAATGCTCATTGTCTACCTCTTCCAAATGTTTACTTATGCTGGTACTTTGCAACAATTCAGGATTTATGTTATGCTACCATCTCCAAAGCAATTGTAATTAAGTAGTACATAGTGTCCAGACAAATTAGTACAGCTCAAATCATCTCTAACTAGCAAAGTAGAAACAATTTTAGCCACCAACTTCATGGTGAGAAAACAGGCTATATAGAATTCTTCTTTACTGGGAAGTGGTTTTGATATATTTTCTAATTGAGCTATATTTGTTTTTGAAAAATACACAAACATGATACTAAAGACATTTTCAAAGATTCTTCCACTAAAAATGTTGTATGAATAATGTGGAAAATTCCAGCACCCAAAGGGTGGCCACAATTTTCTAAATTAATCCTGGAAAATGTTAAATCTGGAAATGTTTCATGCTTATTAAAAAGCACATGGAATATTTTAGTAACATGATTATTAATGCTAAAAGGCTAATGTAGATTTTTTTTCCTTCAGTTCAGTTCATAAATAACTATTTTAATCACTGTATTTATGGCTATGTACTTACAGAATAATATTCTAAGCAGACATAGACATTAGAAAACAAAGTAGTATCACTCATACACTTGGCTTGGTGAGGTCTCTGTTACATTATTTACCTACACATAAAATAACTGGAGGGAACAACACTCTTATAACTTATTATTCAGCTTTAAAAAAAAGACTGAAAAGTAATCTAGAAACAAATAGAAAATTCTACACAAGATCCTCTACCTACAAAATTCAGTGTTTCTTTCCTGAAGTCCTGAGCTGTCCATATGCACATACTGTTGCTTCTGAATTAGAGGCTGATTACATTTAAAATCATTCTGTAGGAGAAAAATGATGACATTTTATGATATTGAATTATAAAGTATAAACTGAGGGTATATATAAAAGTTCTCTAGAGTATGTTGTTACTGTTTATATATTTTGGCAAATTTATTAATATAAAAATCTGAAGCTGTTCAAAGAATAAGAGGCACAGAACGAATGCACAGTGGGTATGGGAAGAGCATTTAGAAGGAGGGCTGTTAAGTGGGATTGACCTGCTCAAGACCTCCTGAACTGAGGAGACATGAGTGTGTGCCTACCATCCCCTCCCTCCCTGGGCAACTCGATTCCAGCCCCAATCCACTCCCCAACCACATCAATGAGCGTTTTTGTAAACATTCCATGTAAACATAAGAGAAGGGGAGAAACACCAGCAACGCTAAGACCTGCACTTCATGATACTTTTGAAATCAACCATAAAATCGTGAAAAAGAATTAAGAATTTTCCCATGATATACAACTCTATATAGTCCCTGTTACATAAACTCAAATCCATCTCTATATTATCAAAAACTTAATATTTAACTCCTTAAAATTAAGAATCAAAATCAAAATCCATAGACAGCTCAGTTCTATAATTTCATAAGTATCCAGTTTATACTTAAAATGTAATTTTAAACATATTTAAAACAAAAAAAATTCCATGCAGTAAAACATAAATATTATTTTACCATATCCAAAATTATGATTTAGTCTCATAAACAGAAGCTTTAGAAGGAATGTAACATCAAAAAAAAAATCTAAAAAATCACATAGGGTAGAAAAGTGAAAGAAAATCCAGAGTGTGTGGGAAATCTGAAAGTGTGGCCTAGGAGCAAACAATAAGTACAAATAACCATGCAAAAATGTCATGAAAAGCTGCTACTGCCATTGAGGCAGATTTCCATTCTACTTTGATCTATGATTAATTTTAATTATGCTCAACTAAAATCTTTTACTACACAGTACTAACATAAGTCATTTTTATTATAAAAACTCATTTTAATTAAAACAAACAAAATGCCAGAAGGAAACAAAATCAACTCTGTTTTCATGTTTGTATCTGTGTGAAAATAAAACAATTCCAAGAGAATTTTTTAAGATTCAATTAATAAACATCTTTAAGACACCAGTGCCATATTTTCAGGGGGAAAAAATCATTTACTTTAGGCAAGTAGAAGGGCAGTCTCCACCAGCATGATTTAATGAAGACAAATTAGATACCTGCATAAAGGCATAAGCTCAAAATCCTTTTTACATCTGGGGATATACTTTGTGGAAGATTTACTTTCCAAACTGCATTCTGTTTGATCTCATGTTAATCTGACATTTAAATAAGCTGCTATTACTTGAGCAATTTTCATACTCTAGCACAAAGAGACATGGAGATGTATATATCACAACAAAATACATGTCACCAAAAAATTTTTTCTTCATATGAAAATTTTTTTCAAAAAGAAAGTGTAGGAAAATACTGACATTAAGCTTCTCCATCAAAGGAGATTTGTCATAATTAAAACAAAGTTAAAAGAGCTTAGCAAATAATTAGAGAGGAGGATAAAGGATATTCTCTCATCAGCTAGTCAGTGATAGAGAACAAAGAACCAGTTTCTGGCTATAAAGACATTTATTTTTTTCTTTTGTAATCATACACTGAAAAATGTACCAAGAAACTAAATCAAGTTCCTAAATTTAGGGAAAATATTCCAATTGCACGTGTCATTTTCAATGCATGATCATTTAAACAACAAAAATTTTTCAACCAAAAAATTTTCTCCACTAGTAAAGAAAAAAGGTTAATTAACATCTTATCTCATACCCATCTTTTCTTCCACATCAGAAGTATATGTCAAAAAAAAAGATAAACCTGGGACGCCTGGGTGGCTCAGTTGGTTAAGCCGCTGCCTTCGGCTCAGGTCATGATCCCAGGGTCCTGGGATCGAGTCCCGCATCGGGCTCCTTGCTCGGCAGGAAGCCTGCTTCTCTCGCTGCCTCTGCCTGCCTCTCTGCCTGCTTGTGTGTATTCTATCTCTGGCAAATAAATAAAATCTTTAAAAAAAAAAAAAAGATAAACCCAACAATAAATCCTTCATGAGAAAGAACTATTAAAATGAATTTTTCTTATTGACAAAGCAGGATTTATACTTCAGCAACCTTAAATTCAACAAAAAAGTAAGTAAAATTGTGTTTTACAGAAGGCAAATATAACTTTGCTGGTTGCAAAAGCCTCAAATTCTACTAAATGCCAACATTCTTTAAACTAATTTCAAGAAAGAGGCACAAAGAAACCAAGAGATATAAAATTACTAATGAATTCATTTTTGTTGAAAATGTGGCCCATGGTAAAGTGAAACAAGGAGAGAAATCCAGTGGAGTATCTGTTTTTACTGATAGCCTTGAAAAGTTTTTTCCTCCTGCTAAAGAGATAAAAACCATTTCCAGTGCCCTCTGCCTGATTCCTTTCTTTTTGCACTGAGTATATGAAAACAAGTAAAAACACCTTCAGTCCATCAACTGCAGAGAGCACTAGCTCTGAAATCTTTCCAAGTTCACCTACTTGTTATCTCAACTTTCAGTGTTCTCGTCCAAGCCACTAGCCCTCTCTACTCTCAACCACAATGATAACCTACTAAAATAGTCCTTTGCTTTCACACTTACCCACGTATAATCCACTCACCAGACAGTAGTAGCCTAAGAGATCTTTTAAAACATATATCAAATATTCTCATTCTCCCATTTTAAAATTTTTCAATGGCTTTCAACTCATCTTGTAAAAAGAAGAGCCAAATGGTAGCCCACAAGACCCTACATGATCGGTTCCCTGACAGCATCTTCTTTCCCATCTTGTTCCATGCTGGCCCTCATGCCACCCTCAAATTAAAGTCTCTCACGCCTGGCACTATTGACAGATTGGGCAGGACACTTCTTTGTGATGGGGGCTGTACATGCATTTTAGGATATTTAGCAGCACCCCTGGCCTCTACCCACTTATATCAGTAGTACCAGCAACCCCCCCATTGTCTCTGGACAACCAAATATGTCCCCAGACATTGCTTTTAAAGAAGCCAAGCTTCATGGCCCTTTCCCTCTCATCCCCTTTACCTGAAATGTTACCCCTAATGCCTGGGTTGTATGGCTAGTTCCTTATCATTACAGTGTCAGCTTAGCTTTTTTTGCCTACTCGGAGAGGCCTTCTCTACTCATCCTACGTAAAGCTGCACCTATTTCCATCATATCTATAGCCCAGCATTTCATACAGGGTACAAAGTCCTCAAAAGGTGGTTATTGAAAAAATGCAAGATGTATTTATGAAAAAAAGTGCTTAAGTGGCAACATCTTAATATTTCATGTATGATGCCACAGCAGCACTCCTGGATAGTCCCCTATACTGTATTGCCTGCATCTTTCAAACGCATGTCTTCCAAAGCACCATTAATTCTTTCCTTTGGAGGTACTGGTAGTGTTACTGCCAGTTACAAGGAATGTGTATTTGTTCACTGTACCTTAACAAAACAGCCCAACCCCAAAGCATCCTTCCAAATGGTGAAGAACAGAGAGGTACATGACCTATTCAGTAGAGCATTGGAAGCACTCAACACCCAACCCACAGTGAAAAACAGCCACAGCAAAGGGAATTCTGGTTTGTTCCATCACGGACACAAAAGGCTCACCACTGTATCTAAACAATCACCCTTCAATTTGTCTTGTTTTTAGGTAGGTACAAAAGGTCCATAATTTTTATTTGAAAAATAAAAACAAATGAGAGGAAAAACATGACTTCCATTACTTCAAAAGCAAAAGGCTATGATGAATGAGATGTGAGAGAGCTGAATCTTAGTTGATCAATCAGCTTTTAGTGTTTTCTTTAGTGTTTTCACATGAACCAGGTTAACCATATGCTTAATAGTTACACCGTGCAAAATTGTAAAGCCTCTGATTAGTAATCCAACTGAATTCCATTCAACTCCAAAAAAGCTGGATTCCCTTAAGCCACAAATATCCTTTTAGTTAATTCTAGAATTGTTTTTGATATTGTGAATACTGATATTGTGAGTACTGTGAATACACATTTTTTGAGAACATCAATGCAGTTAGTCTTCTCAAAACGTTATCATTGCTCTTGATTACTAAAATTTATTTCTAGATATTTCAACAAAACTGCTGATTTAAAAAACTATCATTCGTCAGTGCATTATCAGAGAACTTTTCAAAGGGGCAAGTGAGAGCTTGCAGATCAGTATGGGAGAGGAAAGAAAAAGCCAGCACATACCAGTTGTGCACCATAAGTTTCTGCACAGCCAGAAGAGCATTGTAGCGAACCTGCTGGTCCTCGTGGTGCATGTGGTTCATAACCAGCTGCTTCCCACCAAGCTGTTCAATGACCCTGTGGAACAGAAGCCACTTTGTGAAGATGCTGCAATTCCTTGCTAACTCACACTGTTAGTCGGCAGAGAGCCCATATACCAGAGTGCCAAGGGATTTTAAAGAGAAAAGTTCCAATATAGGTGAGTAAACCAACATGTCTTTTTCAATATCATTTTTCCTAACTCACAGATTTAACATATTCAAGTATTTTCTCTTTTGAATTCTTACTGGGGAATCCAGCTGTTATTCTCATTTCCTAATCCAGGCAAGTATCCTCTACCTGGATACCTCACAAACTGTTGTAGTATTCTAGAGTAGAGTTTTCTAAGTTGTTGAGTATTAAAACTGATTACCAGTATTTCTGGCCTGCTTAAAAGCAGGCTACTGAACACCACCTAATGTCTTTAACAGTATCAGATCAGTATTAAATCCACCGTTGCCGTACTGTGCGCGAGGCTCAGATGACAACAGCAGGTTAAAAAACACCTAGCAGAAGTCGTGTTAATTCCCTAAAAAAGACTTCATTTATAAGATATCTGCCCTTTCAACAAGGAGGAAATAGAAAACCTGAACAGACCCATAACCAGTAAGGAGATTGAAACAGTCATCAAAAATCTCCAGACAAACAAAAGCCCAGGGCCAGACGGCTTCCCAGGGGAATTCTACCAAACATTTAAAGAAGAATTAATTCCTATTCTCCTGAAACTGTTCCAAAACATAGAAATGGAAGGAAAACTTCCAAACTCATTTTATGAGGCCAGCATCACCTTGATCCCAAAACCAGACAAGGATCCCATCAAAAAAGAGAATTACAGAC
>PISX010034872.1:0-13496 GCA_004024625.1 Mellivora capensis
TTTAAGATTTTATTCATATATTTGAGACAGAGAAAAAGAGAGCACAGCTGGCAGGAGCATCAGAGGGAGAGGGAAAAGCTGAGCAGGGAGCCCAATGTAGGGCAAGAGGTGATGTGGCTCGTATTATGGAAGTGACAGTAAAATATTAAGAAGTAGAAAGTTTCAGAACTAAAGAGCTATTTAAAAAAGAAAGAGAAAGATTCAAGAAGTAAAAATAGACAGAGGTTGGTGAGTGATTAGTTTAGGAAGGAGGTAAATGAAGAGTCACACATATACCAAGACTTCGGTTTGGATATATCTGAATATAGATGGTTTGCACATTGGTGATTCCCAAATAGAGATCCCAGAAGAAAAATGAGACTTAAATGGAAATATTATTAAATTTTTGAACATACACTTACAGGAAGAAACAGTAGAGTTAAACTCTGTTTGCCTTTTATATTCCTAAGCACCTACTAACTGTTCAATGAACAAATCATTTAATGAATGAGTGAGCAGAAGCAGGTATGGTTCTGAAGTCCTAGAGGGATTTGGGCTGAAGGTAGGGATGGGAGAATCATTAGCAAATAGTGTTTGAAGCCACAGAGCTGGAGGAGATTGTCCTTGATGAGTGTGTACAGTAGGAACAGGGGTAGGAGGTAAGACAGAGTTCCGTGAAGTGCCAACATTCAATGGAAAGACCAAGGAAGCAAGGCTTATAAAGAGGAAGCCTTGGGGCGCCTGGGTGGCTCAGTGGGTTAAAGCCTCTGCCTTCGGCTCGGGTCATGATCCCAGGGTCCTGGGATCGAGCCCTGCGTCGGGCTCTCTGCTTGGCAGGGAGCCTGTTTCCCTCTCTCTCTACCTGCCTCTCTGCCTACTTGTGATCTCAGTCTGTCAAATAAATAAAATCTTTAAAAAAAAAAAAAAAAAAAGGAAGCCTTGTCAGAGTGATATGGTGATATGAAGAAAACAAGAAGGTGGCTTCTCCAGTCGAGGAAGCAATACGTGTGTGTTCGATCTACAGATACAAACACTACTGACAGGATAATGAAGATGAGAGAAGAGTCCTTTTTTTCCCTTAAGATTTATTTTTTATTTATTTTAGAAAGAGTAGGAAAGCACAAGTGGAGAGGGGGGGCAGAGGGAGAATCTCAAGTGGACTCCCGGCTGAGCACGGAGCCCCACACGGGGCTTGATCTCACAACTCTGAGATCATGACCTGAGCCGAAATCAAGAGTTTGGATGCTTAACCGACTGAGCCACCCAGACACCCCAAGAAGAGTCCATCTTAACAACCAGAACAATCTTACATCCTAATCAAGAACTTTTGGATGGAGAGGAGGGAACAGAAGCCAGAAGGCAGCGAGGGAGGTGGAAGGTGTGGAGGTAGAGATAGTGAGTGTGCAAAATTCTTGCAGAATTTTGGTTGTGAAAGGGAAGGGAGAGGTGGCAGTGATAACTGGAGATATTCTAGGGAGAGCTTTTGTATGTTTTTTGTTGTGTTTTAGAAGGATTTAGAGCTGGTGCTGGTGAGGAGGGTATAGATAATAATGGTGATAATGTTATTGTCCTTGCTGTTGCTTGAGATAGGGACACTGGAGTGATTTGAATGAAGGGAAGGAGGAAGAGACTAGTCCTTGACTCTGAGGACGGAGGAACACGTGGAGAAATCTAATCCAGAGTTTGGGATTAGTTTTTGATGGAATAAAGGGCACATTTTCCCTTTTGTCCTGAGGGAAGGAAAGCAGAGTGAGTGCACGATGTAATTTAAGCATGGAGGAGGCCAGACGTAAAGGCATTCTCTTCT
The DNA here is from genome assembly GCA_004024625.1 of Mellivora capensis. Lineage (NCBI taxonomy): Eukaryota > Metazoa > Chordata > Mammalia > Carnivora > Mustelidae > Mellivora > Mellivora capensis. The sequence continues at coordinate 1,787 of PISX010034872.1, forward strand.
GATGGCTCTCATTTTTTCTGTGAAATTAAAGACTGGGTACATTTGCTGACGGCATTAGAAGACCCAGATGTTTTAGGAGAGGAGAGGTTTGGAATAAAAATTGCAATGAGTGGAAAAGCAAGCTCACTAGGGCAAAGAAAGATTTGCCAGGCAGTGTTCAGAGTTCACCTGAGGTTGGAGACAGAGGCTTCAAGAAGGCAGCAGTGAAATGGCCCAGTGTTTGGGTTTTGCCCAGTGAAGGTGACAAAAGGACAAAGGGCAAAGGGTGAAAGGCTATGTCAGGAGAGTGATTAGAGTCCCTGGGACATCTGAGCTGGACCAGAAAGAAAGTAAAGACAGGAGAGGGGCAGAAGATTGAGAAAAAGTAACTGGGCCACCAAGGTCTAGAGATGCCAATATTTTATTTTCTGATGTCAGAAGCTTAACTTCACAGCCATGTCAGACAGAAATCTCTGAAAGGGCATAGGGAAGAAGGTAGTTCCCTGACATAAGGAGTTATTTAAAATGGAGGGAATTTGGGACACCTGGGTGGCTCAGTCAGTTGGGCATTCAACTCTTGGTTTTGGCTGGGGTTGTGATCTCATGGGTGGTGGGATCTGCCTGGAGGGCTCCAAGCTCAGTGGGGAGTCAGCTTGGGGATTTTAGGCCTCTGCCCTTCCCCCTCCCACTGTCTCTCTCTCTCTCTCTCTGAAGTAAATAAGTCAATCTTAAAAATACATACATACAAACATACGTTATAAAATGAAGAGAATATGCACTTCATCAGCGCATATGAAGTCAGGCATTATGCTACAAATTGTACATATGGATTAATTTTGACCTTCAAAATAAACCTAAAAGTCAGGGATTATTCTTCCTGTTTGTTTGTTTAAGATTTTATTTATTTATTTGACATAGAGAGAGAGATCACAAGTAGGCAGAGAGAGGGGGGAAGCAGGCTCCCCGCTGTGCAGAGAGCTCAATGCGGGGCTCGATCCCAGGACCTTGGAGCCAGAAGGCAGAGGCTTAACCCACTGAGCCAAGCAGTCACCTCTCTTTCACATTTTTTTAAATTTATTTTTGTTTTTTAATTATTATTATTTTTTAATTACTTTATTCATTTAACTGATCTCTACACCCAACTTGGGGTTCAAATTCACTGCCTTGATTTCAAGAGTCTCCTGCTCTGGGGGTGCCTGGGTGGCTCAGTCAATTAAGTGTCTGCCTTTGGCTCAGGCCATGATCTCCGAGTCCCCACGTTAGGCTCCCTGTTCAGTGAGGAGTCTGCTTCTCCCTCTCCCTCTGCTCCTACCCTCCTCCCCCAGCTTGTGCTCTCTCTCTCTCTCACTCTCTCTCTCAAATAAATAAATAAAATCTTAAAAAAAAAAAAAAAGAGGCTCATTCTCTACCAACCATGCCAGCCAGGTGCCCCCAAATTAATTACTTTTTAAAAACTAGTTTAAAAAAGATGGAAAGAGGGGTACCTGGCTGACTCAGTGGGTAAAGCATCCAACTTGGGGTCATGACTTCAAGCCCTACGTTGGGTGCAGAGCTTACTGAATTAAAAGAAAGAATAAAAATAATTAATTTGTTAAATTTAATTAATTTAAAGATTATTCAAAAATTCAACCCATAAACATGGATATGTGGATATGTATAATGAAAGCCTTCAGGTGAGGCTGGGGCAGTAGAATGTATCTCCACCACTCTTGGTTTCTTCAGTATCCTATTAGAATATTTCCTTGCACACACAGGTAGATGTGTATGTGTATATACAGTTACATGTGGTTTTTTTGCCTTCCTTTCCATTTAGAGCAATAGATATTGGAATTATTTGCTACAACACACCTTTTTCCTTTTCAGACAGCCCAATATTCCTGAGTTACCAGAAATTATCTAACCCTACAACAGATTTTAGGTTATTTCCCATCATTTTCTATTGCAACTAAATTAGTAACTATCACCCTTGCATATGTTTGTCTCCATCTGGAATTTCATTTTGAGGTGAGAAAGCTAATTACCTCTACATCATTTACTGACTAAGTTGTATTTTACCTCAACGACTTGAAATGTCACCTTTATCCTATACCATACTAACATCTCAAGTGAATTTTCTTTTTTCTTTTTTTTTTTTTTTTAAGATTTTATTTATTTATTTGACAGAGATCACAAGTAGGCAGAGAGGCAGGCAGAGAGGAGGAAGCAGGCTCACCGCTGAGGAGAGAGCCCCATGCGGGGCTGGATCCCAGGACCTTGGGAGCATGACCTGAGCTGAAGGCAGAGGCTTTAACCCACTGAGCCACCCAGGCGCCCCTCAAGTGAATTTTCTATGTTTCCATACTTCCTGTCATGTTACATTGATCTAAATATTCTTGATCCATATATTCATGTGGCAATATTAAATTGTTTCACTGACTGACGTTTTACCAAACAGTTTGAAATCTTCTAAGAACTCCCTCATTCCTTTTATTTGCTGATTTTCCAAGTTTTCACAGCTAATATGAAGAAATCGCGTTACATCGAAGAGAGGAATTAATTTAGAAATACTTCTCATTTCCACTTTAATAAAGTAGATACTAGAGGGTGCCTGGGTGGCTCAGTGGTTTAAAGCCTCTGCCTTCAGCTCAGGTCAGGATCCCAGGGTCGTAGGATCGAGTCCCACTTCGGGCTCTCTGCTCAGCAGGGAGCCTGCTTCCTCCTCTCACTCTCTGCCTGCCTCTCTGCCTACTTGTGATCTCTGTCTGTCAAACAAATAAATAAAATCTTAAAAAAAAAATAAAGTAGATACTAGAGAAACTCAAAGAATCAGAGCTTTAACTGGGGCGGGGAAAAGAGGGAACATTCAGATGTTAATTAGCTCAGCTAGCCCACACAGACAGCTTTCCTGAAAGAAAGAGAAGGGGGAAGAATTTCTACAGAGGAAGGGAAGAGGAGAGATGAAGCTAGCACTGCCTCCCCCCCGCCCCCCTCCCTCACTTCCATCTGGCTTCTGCTCTCTCCACTCCACTGTCCGGCTCTGGACAAGAACACTCGGTTTTCTGGTTCCTAAATACATGGTGCCTGGGTGGCTCAGTGGGTTAAGCCTCTGCCTTCAGCTCAGGTCATGATCCCAAGGTCCTGGGATCGAGCCCCGTATGGGGCTCTCTGCTCAGCGGTGAGCCTGCTTCCTCCTCTCTGCCTGCCTCTCTGCCTACTTGTGATCTCTCTCTCTGTGTCAAATAAATAAATGAAATCTTAAAAACTTTAAAAAAAAATAAATACATGGATTCTTCTCTTAGGGTCCTGTGGCTAGTCTCCAAAATATAGCATTACTTTGCTGGTACCTTCAGGAAGCTGTGAGACCAGACGCAGTTTAAATGGCTGCAAACCTCAGCTCCTTTAGAATTTGTCTTTACAGTCAGAGACAGTCCAATCCCTACACAGTAACATCCGGATCACACACAGAAATCTCTGCCTTATTTCCAGGCTTCCTCCTCCCCTCCACCTCATTCCCCACCTCGCAGCCTCCCCACAAAATACAGTCCTTATTCTTGTCCCACTTGAGTTCTTAAGTATTTTGAGGGAGGATGTGTATGGGGATGGACGGAGGGAGACCCAGAGGTTAGAAAAGATTCCCCAAGCATCTCCACCATTTGCCATACAGCATAATTTACCCGAATACATAGCTCTCTCCAGTTTACAGAGTCCACAGTAGTGTCTACTACAAAGTCTGGAAGCAGAGGTACTCAGTATCTGTTGAATAATAAACTACCGAATTATCTGTTGCTTATAAATCAAAATGGCTGCGGTCCTTAGTGACAACTGTAGGTTATCCTAAAGAACTCATTCCTGTGGAACTTGACCAAGATAAAATTTGTTATAAATAAGTATAGTTTCATTGACATTTGGTCTAGGGCAAGTAAATTACCCAACGAGGTGATTTATAAATTCATTCAACTTAATTCTCTGATAGGAAGCTGAGCAACGTGCTCTGGTCATTGGGTCTGATTTATATCAGGAAAATGCACAAAAGAAAATGGAGGTTCTCTATCTTGCTCTTGTCCTCTCCTGGTCTCCTGTTACTATATAACAGGCATCTTTTTCCTTTAATTACCTTCTTCATGGCTTGAGAGGTTTGATGACTTGATTAAGCCTTGCAGTGCAGTTCCAGTCCCTACCCATCTGATTAATTAGCCCAAACCTTATTAACTTCCTAATTCGGATCAATAAGGCACTGATGCTAAACTGTGCAAGGGCAAACTAAGGAGGCAATTTTATTTCAAGACAGAGAACCATTTTACTTGCTGCAACAGTCCTATTTGATTGCACTATTTGGGGACCTTGCATTAACAACACAAGACCTCCATTATTCTGGGAATCAGGTAGGTGTTGCCCATAGCCAGAGAAAGAATGTGATGATGGCGATGATGATGATGATGATGATGATGACCTTCTCTGCAGGAAACTGACAGACCAGGTAACAAGAAACTCCTCCCCCCTAAACCCAAAAAGGGAGTTCCCTACCACGGACAGAATAGTTCAATATTCTAAACCAGCATTATCCCATGGAAATATTTAAAAATTTCTGGTAGCCACATTCAAAAAGGTAAAAATTAACAAGTGAGATTAATTTTGAAAGCACATATTTTATAATCCAAAACATCAAAAATATCATTGCAACATGTAAGCCATATAAAATTATTAATGAGAGGGGCGCCTGGGTGGCTCAGTTAAGTGTCTGACTCAATTTTGGCTCAGGTCGTGATCTCAGGGTTGTGAGATTGAGCCCACGTAGGGCTCTGTGCTACGTGTGGAGCCTGTGTGGGATTCTTTCTCTGTCTCTCCCCTCCTCCTCTCTTTCTCCTTTACAAAAACAAATAATAATTAAAATATATATATATATATATATAAAATATTGTGCTTTGCAGTCCCCAGGTTTATTGAAATATAATTGACATACAACATTGTGTAAGTTTATGGTGTAGAGTGTGATGATTTGATACATGTATTATTGTGAAATGATTACAATAACGTTAGTTAAAACTTCCATCACCTCATCTTTGTGTGTGTGTATTGAGAATAAGTAAGATCTATTTTCTTAACAACTGTCAAACATATAATCCAATAGTGTCAACTACTCATCAGGTTGTACATTAGATTACCAGAATTTATTCATGTTGTAAGTGCAAGTTTGTATCCTTGACCAACATTTTTCCATTTCCTCCCTCCGAGCCTGGGGGCAGCCACTGTTCTCCTCTGTTTCTATGAGTTTAGCTTCATTAGATTTCACATATAAATGAGATCATAAAGTATTTGTCTTTCTATGTCTCACTAATTTCTCTCAGCATCATGCCCTCAAGATCCTTCCATATTGTTGCAAATGGCAAGACTTTCTTCTCTTTATGTCTGAATAATATTCTGTTCTGTGTAAGGGGGGCCATATATATTCCCCCACATTTTCTTTATCCATTCATCTACCAATGGACAAGATATTGTGCTTTTTTAAAAAAGATTTTTAAAGATTTAAAGATTTTATTTATTTGAGAGAGAGAAAGAGAGGGCGAGAGAGCATGACCCAGGGGGAGAGAGAGGAAGAGAGAGAATCAGACTCCCCACTACCCATGGAGCCAGATGAGGCTGGATCCCAGGATACTTCCAGGACACTGGGATCATGACCAGAATGGAAGGCAGAGGCTTAACCACTTGAGCCACTCAGACACCTGAGAATTTACATTTCTTTTTTTTTTTTTTTCCAAAGATTTTATTTATTTGACAGAGACACAGAGAGAGAGGGAACACAGGTAGGGGGAGTGGGAGAGGGACAAGTGGACTCCCTGCTGAGCACAAAGCCCTAAAGAGGGGGGTGGGGCTTGATCCCAGGACCCTGGGATCATGACCTGAGCCAAAGGCAGACACTTACCGACTGAGTCACCCAGGCGCCCCAAGAATTTACATTTCTAATAAACTCCCAGGTGATGCTTATAGTACTGGTCCTGAAACCCTACTTTGAAAACCATTGCTTTAAAAATAGGACTGATTTCAACCCATCTTCTACAGGGTAAAGAGATCTGTACAAAAGCAACATCCCCTTCCATCCAGTTAGGGTCATGACTTGGTCTTGGTTCTGTTTCCCTCCATCACTTTTCTTTTCTTTCTTTTCTTTTCTTTCTTTTTTTCCTCCTCCATCACTTTCAATCAAAATCTGGTTTAGCTTCAACCTCCAATTTCCTCCCAAATCACATGAAATTTGAAATTTTAAGGAACTGACTAGATTTTGTTTTGAACCCTGAAATCAGGTCAGCAGTAAGCATGTACAAAACCGAAACAGCTTTGTGTCTTCCTGATCTGTTCTGCACTGTTCCCCTGCCAAGGGCTCTCTCTACCTTGCAGAAGCCTCTGAGGAAGGCTTTTTACTCACCAGACACCAAGGCTCTGAGCAGCAGGGGCAGGGCCAGCTTCTGGCTCATTCTCTCAACCAGTCCCTCCCCTACCATCTCGGGCTGCTTTTCCCTTTACTGTCAGCTTAAGAAAATCATCACCGAATGAGCAGTTTCTTATTTTCGTCTCCAGTTCTTTTCGCTAAGAAAGCAACGCATGCGCAAAGGAAACAGTTCGGACACTACAAAAGGGCGGCCAGTGAGAAAGTAGTGCCTCCTTCCCCCTTGTCCTGGTTTTCTCCATCGAATTGCCCTCCTAGGAACTTAAGATGTTCTGACTGTTCTGTGTGCCTTTTCAGAGATAATCTACTCATAAATGTATATATATGCTTTTACACACACACACACACACACACACACACACACACACACACACACACTTTTCTTTTACGTGAGAGAAACCAGGCAGCTGGTTTGCGGTTTCAGCCCTGCTTCATCTCGAAGATGTAAAACAATCATAATAAATCATATCACAAGCACAGTTCCAGAGCCAATAAATACAGTACACGGCTCCCACAAAATTGGATACAACAGACGGATCTTTTCACATGAAAGATGGGGAAATAGAGAAAGGTGAACTGCAACCAGCTAACAGCCCTGAGGTTTAGGCAGAGTAACTTGATGACTGAGCAATCTTTACATTTTCATTCCAGAAAGCTTAAAAAAAAAAAAAATCCATTCTAATGCTCAGTTTAAAAAATTGGCATTCAGAGTTAAGAAAGCACAAATCAACTACAATAAAATCTGATATTAAGAATCAAATAGGGGGAACCTGGGTGGCTCAGTCGTTAAGCGTCTGCCTTTGGCTCAGGTCATGATCTGGTCCAGGCATGGAGCCCCACATCAGGCTCCCTGCTCAGCAGGGAGCCTGCTTCTCCCTCTCCCATTCCCCCTGCTTGTGCTCTCTCTGCCGCTCTGTCTCTCTCTGTTAAACAAATAAAATCTTTAAAAAAAAAAAAACAAGAATCAAAGAATGGTCTAGAAGGAAGGAAGGGAGAGAGAGAGAAAGATGAAAGAGAAAGAAAGAAAGAAAGAAAGAAAGAAAGAAAGAAAGAAAGAAGAGAAGAACCAAGGGGGCACCTGGCTGGCTCAGTCTGTAGAGTGTGCAACTCTTCACGTCAGGGTCCTGGGTTCAAGCCTCATGCTGTAGATGGAGCCTACCTAATACAAAAATTAATAAAAATAAGGGCGCCTGGGTGGCTCAGTCAGTTAATCTTCTGCCTTAGGCTCAGGTCATAATCCTGGTGTCCCGGGATCAAGTTCCCTCATCGGGTTCCCTGCTCAGCAGGGAGTCTTCTTCTCCCTCTGCCTCTCCCCCTCACTGGCTTGTGCTCTCTCTCATTCTCTCTCTCTCCCTCACTCTCTCTCAAATAATAAAATCTTTAAAAAATAAATTAATTTAAAAATCAAAACTAAAGAATCAAATAACATTCAAAAAAGAGAACAAAATCAAACAACATTCAACTTTTCAAAAAGAATATGAGATTTATAGCCAAGAAATACTTCGGTATCATTGAATTGCTAGCAAAGAAATATGCACATAAGCATGCTTCATAAATACTTCTTCAGTGACTGGACTGTGGCTTCTCCAGATAGCCAAGAAACCATACTTCCTCTAAATCTCAAAAGGAAATGTCAGAAGCTTAAGCTCTTTCTTCATATTCTGAAGATTGCAAAAAGAATATTGGGTTTTGGGGCACCTGGGTGGCTCAGTGGGTTAAGCCTCTGCCTTTGGCTCAGGTCATGATCTCAGGGTCCTGGGATCGAGTTGCACATCGGGTTCTCTGCTCAGCAGGGAGCCTGCTTCCCCCTCTCTCTCTGCCTGCCTTTCTGCCTACTTGTGATCTCTCTCTCTCTCTCTGTCAAATAAATAAATAAAATCTTTTTAAAAACAAACAAAAAAGAATATTGTGTTTCATAAAACAATCTTTTAACTTTGAAAAAGCAACACAAAAGATGTTCGTAAAGGATTGGAGAAGCAAAGTGGGGATGGAGGTAATTAGGTTTCAACCAACAGCTCTGTGTTGCTCTCTTCAGCACTGTGACCATTGCTTTAGGTGAAGATGGCCATTGTTAGAGTAATTCAGAAATATGATCTGCCCACTCATACACTCACACTGCCTCCACTTGTTCTCTCCACCCTCCAGCCTTCTGTCCACCTCTGCCCGTTGTCCATAGTGCCATCGGAAAATTTTACAGCAGCAGTCTGGGGTCATTCTTGAAACTCTCCAGCAACCTCCCACTCTGGCATTCATGGCTTACAAGTCCCCTGCCAGATTCTGATTGTCATGTCTTTTCCATTCCCAGCCTCCCACTTCACCCTCCATCTATGGGATTGCTTCTACCTCCTTGTCTTCATCGGGATGTCTTCATTTTTGCTCTGCCTTCCAGCATCCTGTTCCCTCCACCTGGAAAGTTCTCCCCTTCTTTGTTTGGCTAACACTTGCTTTCCTTTTAAGACTCAGTATTAGCACTACTTTCTCCAGAAAGCTTTCCCTGACCACCACTGCCCCACTGTAATAAGTAGCAACCTACTAAATGGAGGTTATACCTCCTGACCTGACAAAACTGTCATGGGGATGAAAGGAAGTAACGATCATAGAAGAGCACTGAAAATAATTAAGACTTTTAGATTGTTGGACAGCAGAGTATTGGCAAAGTAACAGCAGAGTGGAGATGGGGGTGGAGGTGTGCTTGCGGAGGCAGACCATCTCAAATGTTGGCTCTGCCATTAGCAACTGTGTGACCTTAGACAAGTTCTAGCACTTCTCTTAACACCTTGGTTATTACATCTCTAACATGCATGAGAGTCAGCCTCTTTCTCTGTGGCCTCCAAGCAAGTGAGGGGTGTTGAAAACTCTGCCTTTCACAGACCACTCCCAAGGTCAAGACTTCAAACTGGAGTACACATACCCTGGGGTAGACACTTTCCAGAGATCATACAACCTTGGATGGTCTTAAAGAAATTATTTTCCAGACCCTTTACTTCTGTAGTTACTCAGCTTTGCAACGGCTTGATAAAAGAAAAGTGCAACTCTCACCCATCCCAACCGAACTGTGGTCCATTGCTCCAGGGTGTACAGCCCTCCTGGGGCCCCAAATGACCACACCTGTCACCTTTGATAAATGCTTGGGACTTGCATTTCCCTGTATAATCACAACTCTATTAAAGGAAAAGCATGGCCTTAGAAATGTGGTATTTTGCAGGCGCCTGGGTGGCTCAATGGGTTAAGTTGCTGCCTTCGGCTCAGGTCATGATCTCAGGGTCCTGGGATGGAGCCCTGCATCGGGCTCCCTGCTCAGCAGGGGGCCTGCTTCCTGCTCTCTCTCTCTCTCTCTCTCTCTCTGCCTGCCTCTCTGCCTACCTGTGATCTCTGTCAAATAAGTAAATAAAATCTTTAAAATTAAACAACAACAAAAAAAGGAATGTGGTATTTTGGTTTGCACTGGGTATTTTGGTTTTAAATATATGATAGAGTAAATGGTGGGATAAGGAGAATTTTCCTCTTTTCCTGATCATTTGTCAAAGAATGCTTCATTCCTGAGAGCTGGTGCCAAGAAAAAAGGGAAAGAGCATCAGTAAGGCATGCTGAATGCTAAAAAAGACAATTCTTTTTCAGTTTTTCTCAATACTCAATCCTGGGACTCCATACTGTAGTGGGTACTTTTAAACAGGCAAAAGAGGGTGGGTCAGTAAAACATTTATTTCATAAAATGTTTAATATCTTCTACATTGTAGTAACTCAAAATGAAACTATATATAGCTGCTGGATCAGCTTGAGCATTTTAGGAGCATTTTAACTTTCTCTTTCACTAAACACATGGAAAAATGTAATCACAATTCATGTCAATAAAAGACGCATTTTCAGTAAGTTTACTTTTTATGATACTTGTCAAAATATGTAGCATACTTATACCAATTATGAACAAATAATTATAATGATAACTGAATGCAGAATACATTTGTTGACAGCTGCCTCATGGTCACAGGAAATAAAACATTTAAATTCTATAAAAAATTTATTTCTGTGTTCCATTGTGAGACATATTCTATATGAAAGAGATATTAATGGTTCAAGCAAGGAAATATATAATAATCCATGGAGTAAGTGGAATACAATGTTCAGAGAGAAAGAAAGATATTATTTTTCCAGATGCTAAAGAATTAGCTTATTTTTAAATGGATAATGGTGGCTATTAAGTCATCAATATGCTGGGATTCTAATAGATACTTTTTTTTAGATTTTATTTTATTTGCGAGAGAACAAGCAGGGGAGTGGCAGGCAAAGGGAGAAGCAGTCTCCCCGCTGAGCAAGGAGCCTGTTGTGGGACTTGATCCCAGGACTCCGGGATCAGGACCTGAATCGAAGGCAGACGCTTAACTGACTGAGCCACCCAGGTGTCCCTCTGCTAGATACTTTTTTTTTAATAATATTTTTTTAAGATTTTATTTATTTATTGGACAGACAGAAATCACAAGTAGTCAGAGAGGCAGGCAGAGAGAGAGGAGGAAGCAGTTTCTCTGCTGAGGACCCTGGGATCATGACCTGAGCTGAAGGAAGAGGCTTAACCCAGATGAGCTACCCAGGCACCCCTCTACTAGATACTTTTTAAGGAATGTACAACCTTGGGGTGCCTGGGTGGCTCAGTCAGTTAAGTGTCTGCCTTCGACTCAGGTAATGATCCGAGAGTCCTGGATGGAGCCCTGCCATGGGCATCCTGCTCAGCACGGAATCTGCTTATTCCTTCTGCTCTACCCCTCCCCACATGTGCTCTTTTTCTCTCTCTCTCAAATGAATACATAAAATCTTTTTTTTAATGTACCTTTTTATATTTATTTATTTTTTTAAGTAGGCTCCATGCCATCGTGGGGCTTGAACACACGACTCCAAGATAACGAGTAATATGCTCTACTGGCTGAGCTACCCAGGCATCCCACAACCTATTTATTTTTTATTTTTATTTTAGTTTAGTTCAGTTTTTAATTTTATTTTTATTTTTTAATTAATTTTTAAATAAACATGTAATGTATTATTAGCCCCAGGGGTACAGGTCTGTGAATCGCCAGGTTTACACCCTTCACAGCACTCACCATAGCACATACCCTCCCCAATGTCCATAACCCCATGACCCTCTCCCTACCCTCCTCCCCCCGGCCACCCTCAGTTTGCTTTGTGACATTAAGAGTCTCTTATGGTTTGTCTCCCTCCTGATCCCATCTTGTTTCATTTATTCTTTTTCTACCCTCCAATCCCCCCATGTTGCCTCTCCACTTCTTCATATCGGGGAGATCATATGATAGTTGTTTTTCTCTG
>PISX010034873.1:0-13476 GCA_004024625.1 Mellivora capensis
TCAATATCTTGGAAAGAATGAGTACACTGAGAACATAGTAGGATGCTAGATTTCTAGGACGGAAGCATATGGTTTTTGCTCAGCATATTGGATACTGATCACATCATGGGAAATGATGTTTTCCACATCTGTCTTCCTGGCTTAAAAAACCACTGTTCCCATATGGATAATGATATGCATGGGATTCTGATAAGAGAACTGAATAGAACTGGAATTTACCAGGATAAAAGCAATATGTGGTATTGAAGGCATTCATTGACTTTGAGATTTGTTCTTTTTTGTGATGTACTTATAAAATTAGTAAAATTCACTTGTGATACTGCATTTTCTTTTTATGAAGTAAAGCAATTATTGATTTAATTTCTTTACTTGTTGTAGAGCTATGCAGACTTTGTTTCTTCTGTGGGTATTGGTAGTTTGTATTTTTCTAGGAATTTTGTCATATCTATATTTTAAGAACCATTGCCATAAATACTGCAATATCTACTTAAGACATTTTGATGCCTGTAGGATCTGTAATCAGATCCCCCCTTTTTTTTCATTGAGTTTAAATTATTTTATACCAGTTATTTTCTGTTTTCCATCGTGATACTTTGTTCCACCCGAGGTGTATTAGTAACTGTATTTATTTTCAAACATATGGAAATTCATGGGAAGGTTCCCTGTATTTTCTGTCTTTCCATGTAAAGTCTAAATTTTTAAAACTCATGTTGAGAAATTTTAATTGTTCTCAAGTCCATGATTTGTAAATTTTCATTATTCTTGTACATAATTATCTTGGAAAGTTCTCTCCTTTACCAGACATAATTGCTCACAGGTATATTTTGTTTGACTTCATAGAGGAAGAATAAGAGCGTTCCATGTTTATTTCAGACAAATCAACATTATACCTTAGAATAAAAGAAACGTAGAGAAGATATACGATAACGTTTTAACACATTTCTTACTCAAATTAGAAATACTTCCATTTTAATTTTAATATTTTTAAAGATTTTATTATTTCTGAGAGACAGAGTACAAGCAGGGGGAGCAGCTGGCAGAGGGAAAAGCAAGCTCTCTGATGAGCAAGGAGCCCAGTTCAGGACTTGATCCCAAGACCCTGGGATCATGACCTGAGCTGAAGGTAGATGCTTAACTGACTGAGTCACCCGGGTGTCCCAATATTTCAATTTTTTAAAAAATTTTTGTGTTTACAGGACTGTTTTCCCTGAGTAAATATTATTTTTTCATTTTTATAGTAAAAAATTCCCTTTCCGTTATTTACTTCTATAGCCTACAAACTTCTATTTTTTAAGTTCATTTTTGGAAGAGTAGATGAAAATTTACTTCTAAAGCCAGGACACCTACTTATATGCATATGTAGGATAAAATGATATTAATACATGATCAGTGATATAAAGCCCTGAAAACTAGAAGCCTGGATTCAATGAGGAGGGTAATAAAGTACTAGAACAACCATATAAAGCACAACTTGACTACATGTGGTACTAGATAACGACTTAGGTTCTTTTCACCTTTTGCTACATGATAATCCCTTCCTCAGCTTTCTTCTTTTCTGTTTATTTCACCAAACTATAAAAGAAATCAAACCACAGCCAAAGAAAAGAGAACTGTTGCAAAACAACAGAAGAATCTATAATTCTATCGTTTCATTTATTTGTACTTTATAATGTGCTAAAATGCTCCCCCTACTAGGAAAAATAAATGCCAAGGACTATAAACCTGTTAAGCTAACAGACCATGCAGTTACAACAGTCATAATGTCTTATAGTCAATCAAGTGCGTTACGGGAAATATTAGATGAGAAATAGCAATAAAATACCACCACAGAGTTGTTAGTATGATTCTGACTAGTTTTATTTGAGATAGACTCTTGAATTTTATATCACCCTGAGAATTTGGTTAATAATAAAGTGGAGACTAATGAATTCTTGTAATAATTTGGGTATTACAAATATCTCGATTTTTTTATATTAATGATAGGGCAAAATAAATTTTTACATGTATTACAAATTTACTTGTCTTCAGAGTATGGGAAGAGTCAATAAGTAAATAAGAGTTGACTTTCTATACAGAATCATGTAAAAGTTTCTTTTATTACTTTCCCCCCAAACTATTATATATAAAGCATTTTCATTGCATACCATACATGTGAAAATACATTTCCAGACCTGTTTTGGTCACCTAAATCAGCCAGCTCAAGCAGCTAAAATAGACAGTAGATTTGGGCCACAGTTGCTTTTGCTTCTTGACTTAGTCTTAGATTCTTAGTAAGCCATATTGCTCAACTTTCTTGTATATATGCACTTTTATGATGTTTTCTATGTGGTCTAGAGACTTCATGATTTATGATTTAGGAACTTCCAGTACATTTTCATTTTGCTCGTACCACAGTGCTCTAAGTGTTCAGTTTTCTAGACTTTGCATTTCATTTGCTTCCATTTTGAATGTGACTTCACTTAGAGGTTGAGAGGAACATCCAATTATTCATTAATGTATCCCTGAATAAATTTATTCAATTGAATATTTATTAAACAGTTGCTATTTGGCCATTACATAGATAGAATCAGGTTGGAAAAATTTTTTTAGTTTCCCTCAGAGCCTAGAATAATTAAGTTATGAAAGCCAAATTCTTAGTCAGCAATGAAGTTCTTTCCTGGATTACAGGGAAATTTTTATTTGGAGAACAGGATCAATGCTATTTTGTACCACATCTTATCAATTCTAAATACAACCCTCTCTTTCAAAACATCCTTTTCAGTATCCAAAGAACTGGAAACATACCAGATCTCTGACATCCTTACACAGCCGATTGTTGGTTCTGTGAAGTCAGAGAACCATCACACAGTATTGGAAATAGATAACAGACAACAGCAAGTGCACCAAACAGAATATTTTTTGAAACTCAAATATCTTTGTCAAGTACAATCACTCCTGGATGAGCAGGCTGATGATTTTATACAGGAATTTTAGGGAGCATAGTGGTCAAGGATTGGTTGGCTTTCATGGACATGAGTGAATTGATGTCACTTGTAGAACTGTGAGGCAGTCGATTGGTTGGCACTGAGAAATGTGTTCACTGGAACAGAGCCAGGTCCATAATCTGAAAGTTCCAGTACAAAATAAAAATGCAAGATCCTTTTTTTTTCCCCCCGAAAAGCAGGGGGAGAATCCCATTTTCCTTTCTTTCGTGGTGTGTCAAGTGATCTTTCCTGGCATTTTTGTTTCCCCATATAATGTCACATTTTCTTGAAAGGGATAAATATAGACCCTTATAGGACTAGGCCTGGTATTTGGACCCTCTTCGTAACAGTTACCAGGCTCTCATTAGAGAAGCAGAGTTTGGCAGAGATGGCTGAGTGGGAGTAGGAACGTTCTCAGCAACCCTGGTCCCTAAGAATGCAGAATGGTGTTGAGCAGTGGGTTTGCACATGAACCAAGGACCCAAGCTAACTTAGCCTTCATTGATCCACTGTATTTCACTTTTAAAACACACACTCAAAGTTAGAAATAATAATTTTAAGGTAATAACCATAGCTCACTAAACCCCAAGCACTGGACCTTTTCTGAGAGCAGAGTCCTTCATTGATTACATGCTCATGAAAGTGACTGTGCACTGGAGTGAATTTTTTTTTTTGATTGGCTAAAATTAGAAGTAAGGAGCTCTCATTGCAAGGAATTTCCAATGGTTTATGCACTGGAATAAGGTTAGCTCTTAAAATCCAGTTCTCATAATGCTTCTTCCCCAAACTGTAGAGAACTGTCATTTATTGTTTAATCAGGTTAAAACTGGTGCTGATGGCTACTTTTTATCATGGTCATAAAACAATCAGCCACTTCCTGGAAGTGTGGGAACTTCTTTTCAGTGCTCAGTGTCCTGGAGAGCCCTTCCAGGGTTTTCACGTGTCCACCATTCTTGCCAAACTGTTTGAAGATAAACTTTGCCTTGCTCGGTTATGTCTCTTTTTCAGTTTCAATGTTGATTGACCGGAAGTCTGAATCACCTGTCAGGAGAGTGAATGGAAAGAAGCACTTAGTACTCTGGATGAAATATCTGGACAACTGTAAAACAAAAAGGATAACCGAAATGACTCTTAAGAAGGATAATGAAGGCTTTCCAGAACCACACTGTGCCATTTCCCAGTGCGGGCAATATTTATGTTGCTGGACCTA
This sequence comes from Mellivora capensis, assembly GCA_004024625.1. Taxonomy (NCBI): domain Eukaryota; kingdom Metazoa; phylum Chordata; class Mammalia; order Carnivora; family Mustelidae; genus Mellivora; species Mellivora capensis. The sequence continues at coordinate 4,174 of PISX010034873.1, forward strand.
GCCAGGTTGGATTTTCTTTCAGCTTAGACACAGACTATTCCACCACACCTGTGATGGTAATCCAGGTACATCATGGAATGTCTTACCAATGGCATGAGTGTCCCCACTCATGGGCCAAAGGAAATCAGTACTTTTTAATTTTTTTTAATGTAATGACTTTGGCTAATAATATAAAACTTTTTGTTATGCTCTGAGGGAATGGAATTTATTATTAACATTGGTGGCCCAAATGGGGAGATTTTTATTATTATTATTATTTCTTTGAGTTTTCCAGCCAGTATGGATGGGATTATTATACTCAGGAATATGTCTCATGAATAACCATTTAATCCACCAGGAAAGTTTTAGACCTTCAGATGACTTATAAAGAGAGAAAATGTTTAAAGGGTACTGGGAGGGTCATATATTTTGAATTGTCAATAGCTCTGTGAACAATTTATCTTGGCCCTAATCTGGCATTTAAAAGCTTGATTCCCACAGAAGGAAAATAATTTAATAGCTATGCAAGAGAGAAGTTCAGTTTTCTAGGATATGTAGACCATGTCTGTGGCTGTTGTTGACAAACAGTAATTGTGAAATCCCAATAAATCACTATCTTATGCTAAGTGTGGGTTTTTAAATATTTATTTATTGTCTATACCGTGGTTTGGGACTCGTAAGGTAACATACCTTTATATTCTTTTTTTTTTTTTTTTTAAGATTTTTATTTATTTATTTGACAGAGAGAGATCACAGTAGACAGAGGCAGGCAGAGAGAGATAGGGAAGCAGGCTCCCTGCTGAGCAGAGAGCCCGATGCGGGACTCGATCCCAGGACCCTGAGATCATGACCTGAGCCGAAGGCAGAGGCTTAACCCACTGAGCCACCCAGGCGCCCCCTTTATATTCTTTAAATTGGTTACACTAGCAATAATGTTCAGAACGAAGTTCTGATTATATGTCTAAATAATTTTCTAATTCTTATGTCGCATCACAATGAATCTCCTTGTGAAAAAAAGGCAAATTAGTAGAATTTCTTCCAAGTAACAGATGTGAGACAATATAAATCACAGTGAAGTGTGGTACAGTTAAATCTACAAACTGATAAATGCGTTTTGTTTTATGTAGTTCAAAAAAACTCAGGAAAATACCCTAAGTGAATACAGTCTTGTGTTACTAATCCCTCCCCTTCATAGATCACCTTATTTTTTGGGGTATTTAATAGAGAACAATCAAGGAAGCTATAAAAACTGGATAACTTAAGGTATATTGACTTATAAGATGATTATTTACAAAGATGCATTAATAAGGTAACTAGAAAGCATCATATAGTATCTTGGGCTAGACTTTACCATCTCTAGCCTAAAGATAAGAAAGATGAATCTCATTACTGGAAACAGAAAAACCTCTTTCATTCATTCTTTGGTTCATTTTTATATTTAAAGATTTAAACAACCATCACTACAATGTAATTTTAGAACATGTTCATCATCCCATGAAAAAAAAAATCTCTGTACACATTAGCAGTCATTCCACATTCCTACAGCACTAACCTCCCATCCCACGGTCTTCTGCACCCGTCCAGGCAGTCACTAATCACTTTCTGTCTCTGTGGATCTGCCCACACTCACCACTGTATGGATACACTGTATTTTGTCTATCCATTCATCAGTTGATGAACATTTAGACGATTTCTACTTTTGGGATCTTAGAATAATGCTTCTATGAAGAGTCATGTACAAGTGGGTATTTTTCGTTTTTCTGGCAAATATACTTTTCTAGAATGGAATTGCTGGGTCATAAGGTAAGTGTATGTGTTGCAGTTTGAGAAACTGCCAAAAGGTTTTACAAAGTCTACCATTTTACATTCTCATTAACAATGCAATACATGAGGTATCCAAATTCTGAACATCATCATCACTTGTCATTACATCTTTTGATTTTAGACATCCTAGTGGGTGTGAAGTGGCATCTTAGTGTAGATTTGGTTTGCATTTTCTTGATGAGTTGAACACCATTTCATGTGTTTACTGACCATTTGGAAACATGCTTTGGAGGAGTGTCTATTTAAATCCCTTGTTCATTTTATAATTGGAGCATTTGTCTTTTAATGGCTGACTTTAAAAGATTTTATTTTATTCTGGACAACTTACCTTGTCAAATATGTGATTTGAAAATATTTTCTCCCATTATAAGCATTGTTTTCATTTTCCTGATCGAATCCTTTGAAATGCAAAAGTTTTAAATTTTGGTGAACATCTTTTTTTCTTCCACTGTGCATACTTTTGGTGTCATGCCTAAAAAAAGTAGGGCATAATACAAGATCATTAAGATTTATTCCTATTTTTTCTTCAAGGAGCTTGATAGTTTTATTGCTTACATTAAAGCATATGATCGGTTTTGGGTGGCATTTTGTGTATGGTGTGGTAGAGGCTCAAATTCATTCTATGTATGTGGATATCCAGTTGCCTGAGCACTGTCGGTTGAAATGTTATTCCTTCTCCACTGAACTTTCTAGGCACATGGGTTAAAAATCATTGATAAATGTGAGCTTATTTCTGAACACTTACTTTTATTGTATTGATGTAAATCACTATCTTTCTGTCACTACCACATTGTCGTGATTACTGTAGCTTTGTAATCAGTTGTGAAATAAAAAAGTGTGTTTTCTAACACTCTTTTGGTTATTTCTGTATCAATTTTAGAACCAAAACATGGAATCTGTAGACACTTTTCGGGAGTATTATCATTTTCAAATGTTCCAGCCCATGAACATGAGATGCCTCCTAATTTGTCTGGATCTTGTTTAATATTATTCAACATTTTATAGTGTGCAGTATACAAGCAGGGCACTTCTTTTGTTAAAATTATTTCAAATGATTCTTTTGCTGCTATTGCAAATGGGAAGGTTTTCTTAATTTCAATTTTTTTTTGATCAGAGCTAGTGTGTAGAAGTACAGTTGATATTTATGTATCAATTTCTCATCCTGACACATTGTTATAGTGGTTTATTCCAAGTCCTATTTTAGTTGATTTCTTGGGATGTTTTATATATAAGATCACGTGCTCTATAAAGGGAGACAGTTTTGCCTTTTCCTATCTAATCTGAATGTCATTTATTTATTTATATTGCATCACCGTCCTGACTAGTAAAATGTTGAATAGAATTGGTCAGAGTCGCCTTATTCCTTATAGAAGGAAAACATGCAGCTATTCTCTACAAAGTATGAGGTTAGCCAAGGTTATTGACTGATGTACTTTTTTGAGTTGAGAAAGTTCTATTGGTTGAGGTTTGCATCATGCATCTATCTGTAGGGATGATGATGTGAATATTATTCCTAATCATTATGCTGTAATCCTTTGTTATACAAATGTTAAAGCAACCCCATGTGGTGGGGCTAAATCCCTGGTCATGATATTTAACTCTTTATCAGTGGCTGAATTCAATCTGCCAGTTTTTATAAGTATATCTGAATCTAAATTCCCAAGAGATATTTTGTGTTTTTCTCTAGTTGGGATGTCTGGTTTTGGCACCAGAGTGAGAGTGACCTGATAAAATGAGTTGGGTGGTATTCTCGGAGTTCTTGGATATACTTTTGAGGAATTGGTATAGATTCTTTACTAAATAGTTGGTAGAATTCATGATTAAAGCCTTCCAATTCTGATCTTAGGTTAGGTCTTTATTAGTAATTCAATCTTTTAGCTTCTTGTAGCTCTATTGAAAGTATTTGGTTTTAAGCACATTTGGTAATTTGTTTCTTTTGGAATTACCCCCTTTCATCTGAGTTACCCAATTTGTTGGCATAAAGTTGTTTACACTGCTTCGTTAGAATCACTTTTATCTCTCTAAGGTCCAAAGTTGGTCTCTCTTTGATTTCTGATTTTAGTACTCTGAGTCTTCTTTTCCTTGGAATATCTAAGTTTTGTCAAGTTTGTTGATCAAATAACCATTATACTCATTTTTCTGTTATTGCTTCCCTACTATTTTATTAATTTACCCTCTAATATTATTTCCTTCTTCCTCTAGTATCTAAAGGTAGCAGTTTATTTACTTTGAATTTCTCTTTTCAAGTAATACATTTATGGCTATAAATGTTCCTCTAAAAAATGATTTCACTCCATCTGGTACGTATCAGTATGTTTTCTAACTTCCCTTTGCTTTATTCTTTGATTCATTGGTTATTTATAAATGTTATTTCATTTTCCCTACATGTATTGGTCTTCCAATTTTTTAGTGTTATTTCTAATTTGATTACACTGTGATTAGAGAATATACCTTTTATGTTATCATTCCTTTTGGATGTAATGAGGAATTTGTTACAGCATATTGTATAATCTAAACAATGTCCCACGTGCATGAGAAAATATTCTGCTTTTGTGTGGAGTGCTCAAATGATATTAAGTCAACTTGGTTTTTACTGTTTTCAAGAGTTTAACTACCCTGCTGTCCTACTACCTGTTCTATAAACTACTGAAAGGGAGGTATTTAAGTCTCACATTTGTATTTTTGAAATGTCCGTTTTTCCTGAGATGCAATGAATAGGACATTCGTTTCAGGTGGGCACCATAATGATCCCCTCAATAAATTCAGTTACTCTTCTCTATACAATTTGTGTGTGTGTGTGGTAACTTTTTAAGATCTACTGTCTTAGCAACTTCCAAATCTACAATACAGCATCGCTTTTTACTGATGCTTTGTCTTACTATAAAATGTCCTTCTTTGTTTCTAGTAACAATTTGTGTTGAAATGTAATTGTTTAATATTGTTAGACACTCTAACCTTATTTTGCTTACTGCATCATACTATAGCACTTTTTTCCTTTACTTTGAAACCTTTTTGTGATTCTAAGTATAGAATAGGTTGACCTTGTAGATAGCGTAGTTTTTGTGTAATTAGTGCTGCCACTCTCAGACACTGGTATATATTATTGATAATATAGGATTTACATCTGCTATTTTACTATTTATATCTTAGGTCTTTTCTGTTCCTTTAGTTAGTGATTCAAAATTTGTGTTAGATGTTTTCTAGTGTGCTTTTTAAATACCCTTGTTTCTTTCCCTATATTTTGATTTTTGTTTTATAAGTGGGTGTTTTTAAATGAAATATATTTGACATATAACATTGTGTATATTTAAGGTATACAACATGTTAATTTGATACATTTATATTATTGTAAGGGTTACCATTATAAAATTAATCAGTAACTCTATTACACTATATAATTCTCTTTAGTACTAAGAATAATTAAGTCATAGTTTCTTAGAAAGTTTGATGATTGGAGTATAATACTGGTATATAGTACATTATATATATATATATATATATATATATATATATATACACACACACACATAATATAGTACATTATAGTGTGCATTAGGTCTCTTGGGCTTATTTATTACTTGTTCCAAGTTTTTACATTAGACATGTATCCTGTCTCCCTACACCTCACCTCCTAGTAACCATCACTTATTCTTTTTATAAATTTCATTGTTTAAACTTCCACATATAGGTGACATCATAGTGTTTATTTTTTTCTGACTTATTTCACTTAGAAAAATGTGCTGAAGGTCCATCTATGTTGTTGGACATGGCAGGATGTTTTCCCTTCTCATATCCAAATAATATCTCTCTATCTCTCTTTCTATATATATATATATACACATACATACATACATATACACACACTTTTTTAATTATTTCATCTATTGTGGGACAATATTTTAATTATTTCATCATTTTTTTCATTATTTCATTTTTTAATTATTTCATCTCTTGTGGGACAATTCAGTTATTTCCCTGTCTTGGTTCCTGTAAATAATGCTGTATGGAGGTCCTTTTAACTTTTTGTTAGTATTTTCTATTTGTAAGATAAATACCCAGAAATGGAATTGCTGGATCACATGGTAATTCTGTTTTTAAGTTTCTGAGGAAATCCGTACTGTTTTCCTAGTGGCTGCACCAACTGACATTCCCATCAATGGTGCACAACATTTCCTTCCCTCTTGTCATCTTGTGTCTCCTTGATAACCATACTAACAGGTATGAAGTGACAACTCAGTATGATTTTAATTTGCATTTCCCTGACAATTAGTGATGTTGAGCCTGTTTTCAGGTGTCTGTTGTCCTTTTGGAGGACTTTGGAAAAATGTCCATTTAGTTTTTTTTTTTTTTTAAGATTTTATTTATTTGACAGAGATCACAAGTAGGCAGAGAGGCAGACAGAAGGGAGGAAGCAGGCTCCCTGCTGAGCAGAGAGCCTGATGCAGGGCTTGATCCCAGGACCCTGGGATCATGACCTGAGCCGAAGGCAGAACCTTTAACCCACTGAGCCACCCAGGCACCCCTGTCCATTTAGTTCTTATGCTGAATTTTTAAATCACATTTTTTGTTATTTGAGATCTTTATATATTTCATGTATTAACCCCCTTTTTGATAATGTGGCTTGCAAAAATTTCCCACTGTTCTGTAGTTTGCATTTTCATATTTGTTACTTATATTGTGTAAAAGCTTTCATTTGATGTAGTGTCACTTTTCAGTTTTTGCTTCTATTGCTGGTGCTTTTTGATGTACTATCCAAAAAATTATTGCCAAGACCAATGTCAAAGAACATCTTTCCTACATTTTCTTGTAGGAGCTTTGTAATACCAGGTCTCATGTTTAAATCTTACATGCATATCCAGTTAATTTTTGTGAGTTCTGTAAGATGGGGTCCAAATACATTGCTCTGCATGTGCTTATCCGGTTTTCCTAATGACATTTGTTAACTTCCCATTGGGTGCCCTTGGATCCTTTGTTGAGTATTAGTTCACCACATAAGCAGGAGATTAAGAGATTAAATATGGCCTCTCTGGTCTGTGTGTGTCTATTTTTGTGCCAGTAGCATATGATTTTATAATGTAGCTTTGTAGTATAGTTTGAAATCAGAAAGTGTAGTATTTCCAGCTTTTTCCTCAATATTGTTTTGGCTATTTGGGGTCTTCTGGGCTTTTGTACAAATTTCAGGATTGCTTTTTACAGAAACAAAGAATGCCCTTGGTATCTTGAGGCAGATCGTGTTAAAATCTGTACTGATGGCTGTGGGTATTATGTACATTTTAACCATATTAGTTCTTCCTATCCATGAACATGGGATGTGTTTTTGTCTTCTGTTTCTTTCACTGAAGTCTTAACACTATATACTGTACAAATCTTTCACTTTTTTGGTTAAATTTACTTCTAAGTATTTGTTTTTTATTCTATTGTGAATGGAATAGTTTTTATTTCTTCTTTAGATGTTTCATCCTTACTATATAGAAATAAAATTGCTTTATGTATGTTCCAACAGTTGATTTGGTTGCATCTTCTGGATTTTTTATATACACATCACATCATCTGCAAATAATGAGTTTTAATTCCTCCTTGCTGATAAGTACGCATTTTGTTTTTTGTCTTGCTCAGTGGCTCTAGCTAGAGGTTCCAGTAGTATAACTGAATAAAAATAGGCAGTGAGCATCCTTCTTATTCCAGTTTTTAGAGGTAAAGTTTTCAGTACTTTTCCATTGAGTATAGTGTTCACTGTGGGAGTCTTATATATGGTCATTATTATATTGATGTATATTCCTTCTATATCCAATATGCTGAGAGTTTTTATCATTCAAAGATGATATAGGGATGTATGGGTGTCTCAGTCAGCTAAGCCAAAGAGTGCATTTCTGCTCAGGCCATGATCTCAGGGCCTGGGGATTGAGCCCATGTTGGGCTGCGTGCTGGGTGGGAGTCTCCTTGAGAATTGCCTCTCACCCTCTGCTCCTCCCCCTTCTCACTCACTTTCTATAAAATTAATAAATAAAAACTTACAGTATATAGCCAATGTTTTTCTGTAGCTATTGAAATGACCATGGGATTTTTATCTTTCATCTTATTAATATGATATATTACTTAGTGTATGTTGAAATACCCTTGCATCATAGGGATAAATTTTATGTGGTCTTGTATATAATCCTTGTTATATGTATTTGAATTTAGTTTGCTAATCTTTTGTTCAGAATTTGTCATCTACACTCACTAGGAATATTGGTCTGTCCTTTTCTTCTAGTACCCTTATCTGGTATCAGGATGGAGTCTGTAAGTACTTCCTCATCCTTAATTCTTTGGAAGAGTTTGAGAAGATGGCTGTTAATTTTTCTTTTAATGTTTGGTAGAATTAACCAATGAAGCCATCTGATCCTGTGTTGTTCCATGCTGGGAAGTTTTTGACCACTGATTTAATCTTGCTTGTTACTGGTCTATTCAGATTTTGTATTTCTTGGTAGCGATATTGGTAGCTTTTGTGTTTCTAGAAATTTCTTCATTTTTTCTGGGTCATCTAATTTATTAGGACCATAAGAGACTATTGTGAACAATTGCATGCTATGACTTTCTATAGTATCAATTGCAAAGTCTGCTTTTTAATTTGTGATTTGAGTCTTCTTAGTCTGGCTAAATGTTTGCCAATTTTATCCTCTTGAAAAACCAGAATGGATCAAGTTACTGATTGCGTGTTGTCCATTTCATTTCTTTATGCTCTGATCTTTATTATTTCCATTTTTCTGCTACCATAGGACCTAATTTGTTTTCTTTTTATAGTTGGGATATAAAGTGAGGTTATGTACTTGAGATCTCTAATATCTTAGTGCATGCATTTATCACCATAAACTTTCCTTTCAGAACTGCTTTTGCTGTATCCCATTAGATTCGATATGTTGTGTTTATATTTTTATTTGTTTTAAAGTAGTTTTTTTCCCTTTTGACTTTTTCTTTGGCCCATTGGTTGTCCAGAACTGTATTCTTCCTTTCTCTGTATTTGCATATCATCCAGTTTTCATCTTGTGGTTGCAAAGATAGGTGGTAGGATTGCAATTTTTAAATTTCCTGACAGGTGTTTCGTGCCCTATCATATGATCTGTCTTGAAAATTGTTCCCTGTTCCCTTTATAGGAACGTGGATTTGGTTACATTCTATATATATGGCTGGTTAGTCCATTTGATCTAAAGCATAGTTCAATTCCAATGTTTCCTTATCCAATGTTTCCCTGCCTGGACAATATCCATTGTGGGCAGTGGGGCACTGAAATCCTCTACTGTTGCTTTGTTGTGTATTTTGGTGCTCCAGTGTGGAGAATATATATATTTAAAATTATGGTATCTTTCGGATGCATTGATCTATTCATTATAATATCTTGATAGGTATTTGGCTTAAAGTATACTTTGTCTGATTTAAGTAGAGATATGCCTCTTTCTTTGGAAATATCATTTTTTACCCTTCAGATTGAGTCTATGTGTCCTTTAGTTGTAAAATGAGTTT